>OENT01001695.1:0-36651 GCA_900239685.1 Rotaria macrura | reverse complement strand
TAAATAAATAAAAATTTGTTCAATATTAAATCAAACTAAATTGAATTGAATTAATTTAAACTTTAAATTTAAAATTAAGTTCGAAATAAAAGAAGAGAATAAAATTATGTCAAATTTAAGGAGCTTTCTTGAACATTTTAAACTATTAGTGAGATGTCGCCGTTAATTGCTGTTCATGAATTATATTAAAATCTAGTTAAAATATAACGATCTTTGAAGTGCATGTTTGAATTCATTCTGACAAATGGTTAGCCGTGCGTAATGTATTCTGAACTTTACTAAAGATCCGGAAAACCGAATAAATGATATAATTGGAACTTCTTCTCTAATAGTCAGATTTATCAACAGTGTCAGCAACAGCTTTTTTGTAAAAATTAAAAGACATTTAACGAAATTTATCCTCAAATTAACCCAAAAAATTGCGTTTAATACTAAATTAACAAATTTTCGGCCGAGTAGCTATACAAAACGTTCGTCAATTTTCATGAATTCGCGAAAAGGTTCACTTCTCGAATTATTTTTTCTGCGTGAGATGTTTGCAACAGTTTTTAACTCGCTAGTTTTGATGCAAAGTTGTATGCGTTTTCTCGCGGCAAGTGATTTAACGAAGTTTCTGGAGTTTATTTTAGTTTTAACCGATTTAAACATGTAATATATAATCAGAGGTTGATTTTTGTCTCTAATTAAATTAGCCGGATCATTGTTTCAAGTGTACTTCGTTGTTTTTCCTCTCGTAGCATACAAAGGGATCTTCTAGAAAACTTTATTTGTGAGATTTTTAGTAAAATACAGTTTTCCAAAAATAAATCGGCCTCAAAAAAATATGACCTACAAGTATATTGATTCGAAAACAATTTCAAGGACATATCAAGTACCATACTTTTTAGGAGAAAATATCATATTACAGTATTTCGCCCATTTAACATTTGGCTAACTTAAATTGAAAGTTTTTTGGGAACACAGGTCGATCGATACGGCTATCTATATTTTCACCGTCCGTTTTCTTCGTACTATAATACAGGGACCGTATCGCTCGACCCGGGAAGACAGCTCTGTTGAAAAAATCCAACGCAAAAATTTGGAAAAAGATTCTACCATACTTATGTAAAATATTGTTGTTTAGATACGAAAAAATCTTTCGAATGTGATCTCATTTTGGATAAAAATTTCAGATTGGATTATTTTCAATTCTTCCTAACGAATATATGTCTTAACGGTTCGTACGTGCGCCTCCAAGTAAGAAGAAGTTTCTAACAGGAAAAAACATTTGTTGCAATCCCGGTTCCAGAATTGTTAAAATTTATGATCCACAATAGTTCAAAAGCCAACTACGTCAAGAAACAGATAGAATAGTATTATATTTATAATTACTATGACAAAAAGAATAATCATGAATGCTCTGACTAAGAAAACAATACTATTATGTCGACTGACATCTTGAGATGTTTTTTGAATTTTACTAATTTCAGAAGAAAAACGCGTTAAAAATTTTCACATTTAACGCGTTTTGGAGGTCAAAATTGTAACATATTTAATCGTGAAGTCGTTAAATTTTTAACGAATTTCCACGTCATATGATTTCGCTAAAGTGCAAAAAATTTTAACAGGAGAACTACATAACTAGCACTTAAACGAAAAAAGTTATTTTAATTATTGCAGACGTACTAACTCCAATAACTCTGCCGATCATTCATGACTCCAACCAATTGGTTTCCGTATATATCGTCTAGTCGGAAAATAAAGTGTCTACTGAAATAGAAAAAACCGATTATACACAAGTATGCACGTCACAAGAGATTGCGGGAGACTTACATAACATTCATATCTTCTGAGTGTTTAGGTGAAACGTATCTGTCTCGACTCATGTATATTTGCTCAAACAATCTCTCATGACTTAAAGATTCGTGAGCCAATTCAAGATATACCAATAATCAGTTTCTATTTTAGAAACGAGCGTTCCTCCACGGATCTGACCACGGAGCAGGGTGCATTTATGTGCTATCAACTATTTTTCGATGTTCTCCTACGAATGGATCATACTGTGTCAGAAAAAAATGAACTTCTAGATGAAATAAAATCAATAACTGGCATTAATGAGAACGTCATGACTATTCTCATCGAATTCGATGAAGCTACGTGGCTATAAATACGCTATACGTTGGTACACAAGACCAACCTGTTTGTTTCGAATCTTGAATAGAGCACGTCGATTACAAGACTTAGAAATGCTATTTCGATTTCGATTTTTAATCCGAGATATTCACGATCAGTTACAACAAGAGCAAGAAAAGTTTATATCGTCAATAAATACGAGCGAGCATATATTTTACGCATATCGTGGTCAAATTCTTACTGGTGATGAATTGGACCGATTTAAGAGTAATATTGGTCATTATATATCTATAAATTCATTTTTATCAACTTCGAAGTGTGAAAATATTGCTCTAATGTTTGTTCCAAGTGCTCGCGATTGTCCACTGAATTTCCAACCAATACTATTGAAAATTAAAATCGATATCACATTTCCCACAAAACCCTATTCGGATATTACACGTTTAAGTCATTTCGGTGATAGTGAAGAAGTGTTAATTATGTTGGGAACAATATTCCGTATTGACGAAGTGAAATTTGCTGACGAAAAAGAAATTTGGTTAATCATGTTATCGATTTCAAATGAAAGCCATCATGAATTAAAAAATGAGTTCGACCACTATAAATCAGATATTAGCGAAGCTAATTTGATAACTCTTAGAAATCTATTAATAGACATGGGTGAATATGATAAAGGAGAAAAATACTACCGTAAAATGTTAAATGAATTATTTAGCAACGATTCAAAAACGAGTATTTGCTATAATGGATTGGGAATAATTTCGCGCATAAAAGGTGACATACAACAACCATCAATTAGTTTACACTTGAAAGCCTTAGAACTTGACCAGGATTATTTTCACCCGTACCATCATTACTTGGGTGATTACCATAGCAGTATAGGAGATGCATATCAAGAGCACGGTTCGTTTAATTTAGCAGTAGAAAATTTTAAGAAGCCACCTCGAATATATTTGGAAAACTACGGAGACAACAATGAAAGAGTTACCAGCGTTTACCATAGTTTAGGAATGGCACATACTGGGAATCAAGAATATGATATTGCACTCGATTGTTTTTAAAATTTCCTGTGACCTGTCTTAAACTACTAACAGTATATCATCATCATTTGGCAACAATATAAAGTTGCATGGGTAATAAATACACTGCAAAACAAGAGAAAATGTTAGCATTGGAATACAATCTTCAGGCGCATTCAATTCTTACTAAGTGTTTTCCTCCGTTACATCCTGATCTGGCAATGAACTATCAGCGACTTGGAATATCTAATGCTTATCTGGAGCAATACGACCAAGCATTGAAATACTATGAGTCAGCTCTTAAAATACAGCAAATGTCACTACCTGAAAAGCATAAAGACATTGCCGACTCGTGTAGATTACTAGCCATTGCCTACGAAAATATAAAACAAATCCAACTAGCACGCTATACTACGAACAGGCATTTAACATCTACAAGAAATCCTATTTATCTGCCAGCCATCCTAACATTATTAAAACTGAAATCTGTATACAGCGACTTGGTGCGCTATGAACAAAGCTGCATTGCAGACTCCTTCATTTTTATCCAGTATTCGTAAAATATATAACAAACAATGAACATTTCATAACAAAACTCATTATTCTCATTATTTAAATAAACGTGACGTGAATTCATTAACATCCACAAATATCCATTTTTGGCCTCAGCTAGAATATCTTTTCTTCGAATTCTATTTTAGTTTATGTGCTACACGATTACTCACCAACAATTATATTCGTTACGAAAGATGAATGGCAGGAGAAAATTAAAGTAACATATGCATTCTATCTGACACTATATGGTGGCAGAACCAAGAGTGAAAAGTCGTATGTCAACCAACAGGAAATTCGTTTATTCTAAAATGTGACATCGGAGAATTTTGTTCTGTCGAAAGCTGCAAGTCTTCATAATTGAATGCGACACCTGGAAGAAATCGAAACGTCCCATCTTCTGATGCTTGCACTAGGTGGGGTATGAGTACAGGTGTCCGACCCATTTTCATTCTCACCTTCCTTGGCACCCACCAAATTAAGAAATCAAATCCATTTATTAAAAAACTCCTTTTTTCTTCAAAAAACACTTGTGAATTACAGAGCAGAACAATTTTACTGGAAACATGGTTTCGCTTCTAACTCATCTGATTACTGTCGGTTCTCGCGACTGAAGCGAACTTGTATATTAATACCCACAAACATACCTGTGGCACCATCATTCGAACACTACTCCCACACTCTCACATGTATCGAAACAAAGGAATTCTGTTCATTGAATTCAAACTTTCACAATAAAATCTTGTTCCAATTTTAGATCTTTTATATGTCACTCAATGGTTTTCATTCGGATTACCTGCACTTGGAATCATTCATATTTATATTAGACATGAATTTACAAAATTCATATATAAAATACATCAAATATTTTCAATAGCAACGAAATGTTTTACAACCACATAAGATGATTAATAATTTAGTTAAAAAATAAACACATTATTTTGCTTTAATAAGATGATCCAGCTAATAGGTAAAAAACTTATGAATTATGGTCTCCAAAGATCCTGCCCAGGTAGACATTTGACGGTTAGAAAAGCGTTTTAACGCGTTATTACAGCGTTTAAGAATTTTTAACACGGTTAAACGTGTTTGTGACTAGAATTATGTACACTTTAAAATCGTTTTTACAGTTTAACTGCAAGTAGTTCGGAAAAAAAGGTTAAAAACGGCCTAATTTCAGTTTTTTGGTCAATAAAACGGTTTTAACAAAAAAATTCTGTTTTTAATTTATCGGTCGGAATATTAAAATGGTGCACCAATTGATACATCATTTTAATATATCAATCTATAATCGACGCGTTCATTTTGTACACCAAGAAGATGAAATAAAAGACAAAGTTCTGTAATGAAGACTTTGACAATAAATGACGATGTCGAATTAATAAAAAAAGTACAGCCATTTAAAAATTGTATGTGAATGAGTATGGCTATAGAACCTCCTTCATCTTCCTCTTGGCAGCTTGTTTTAGAATCGTTTTATGCTGTTGTGATTTATTTATGTTTTCGTATACGAATAGAAGTCAAGTAGCCTTCTAAATAATTCATACTTCTATATAAAAAACAAAACAGGATGCTGTCAAACATTGCTAGTATTCCACCCTCGGAGAAAACTACAATTCACATAAATGTACCGAAAAAGTCATAATTAATATTGTGAAAGTACTAGAATTAATCCGTTCATATCTTAAAACAATATTAGCGCTGAAAATATGACTTGGGAATCTTTTGTATAGAATTATTGTAAATGTTTTAGTATAGAAATATTTGAATTTATTTCAAATCTAAATTCTCGTAATTTAAATTTATTGTTTAAGCTCATACGCAATTCAATATATATAGAAATTCGATTACTATATTTATAACAGTAAACTTGACTAGATAGCATCAGGTAAAAGTGAAATCCAATGTCCCTCTAGTTCGAATCTGATCTACACCGGAAAAATTAAAAATCATTTTCAATAATGGCAATGCTTTCTATGAAACTGTCTTACATATATTTTCCCGATATCTATTGAAAATACAGTGTTTCAAGTCTAGCGAAAACATATGAGCAAAATAAACAGCGTGTTCCAACTTAGATTTCCATGAAATTTCTTTTTCGTGTGCGCTTACATCGTTTTCACTAGTTTTGCAATCGACGATAAAATAGTTAGTTACATTAGTCGTTTATGAAACATTTTTGGACGGTTTACAGACATTTTAGTGAGATGCACCCAAATCGTTAAAGGTGTTTGATTAGTCGCCGAAAACGCGTAAAATACCTGAAAGGCATTTAAATTAGATTCTTCGTAAACTATAATTAACGCGTTTTTGGCGACTAATCAAACATTTTTAATGATTTACATATCTATGTGTTTACACGCCGTTTCGGCAGTTTCCTTGTCAGCTTGGGTGGTGGATATTGAAACACAAACGTCTTATCTTGCAAATGATTACTGGATTCACATCACTTGTTGCCCTGAATTTCTATGAATGGATCCGTTCAAAAACAAGGCGCTGTTTTTTAAGTGGTCAAACATAACAATGTATTGATAAGCTTTCATTGCTTTTGAAAATTATCGAATAAAAGCTCCATAGCATCAAGGCAGGAGACCGTTTTCCTTTTAGTTACACCCAAACCCATCCAACTAGCTGGTTAATTGTTTAACAGATACATTTAAATAGCAGTTGAGATTTTTTCTATAGTCAAACTATCAAAAGTCTTAGAATTGGTGACTTTCTGAGCAGAAAAATACTTTTGAGAACGCGTTTAAACGCACGGAAAATGAAGAAAAATCGAGAAAAGGGATCTTTTTATTGAATTTCGCTATCGGTTATGGGGTCATAATTGGGGTTCACGAGTATGAAAAAAACAACCACTTTTTCTCGTTTTTCCATATACTTTTGTGCGTTAAAACGTGCTGCAACGTCATTTTTCACTGGATGTGAAAATTCAGTTACAAATCGTTCTAAAACTTTTCGTGAGGAATATGAGCACGAATGAGGAGCAAAAAACGTGAGGCTACTCCTCTAACCACACCCATCTACTAAATTTTCTTCTCTGCGGATCTATACCAATCGTCCAATCTAAATGTTACTAATATTTCCGAAAAAACTATGCAATTATGTCCTCAGACAAGAACAACAACTAGATTGTTCTGATTGTTCTTCATACGAATACGGAGCAGAGTTATTATGTTGCCAATGATATTCTATCGATGACGGTTGGGTTCGTTTTATAATATAGTTTGGTTGTATTTTCGTAATTTCACTTGGATTTTGTGATGGGGTTATGAGATTCGATTGATAAGTATCATGTTTCTCCAAATTTATTTGATGGTCACGTCTAAAATTAAGAGCACAGTATTTTTGAATTGATTTTAAATTAGAAGAAAGCAGGGTAACTGAAATTCTTTTAGTCCTGATCGGTAGTAACATCTGATACCCTATTTCATTGTATGGATCATTCAATATGACAGGTAAAGAACATTGAAATATACAGCAAGAAAGTTGAATTCCCCCTTTTCGTTTCGAATTTTGGCGTGGTCAAGTTTTCATGTCTGTCACGGTCTGTGATGCGAAAGGAATTTTAGGCATGTTGACTCTTAGTTTCTCAACAACCTATGATAGACATGATAAGATCTTGCCTTCAGGATCAAAGTCGTTTTGTTGTATCCAATAGTTAAACATCATAGAAGTTACGGTGGGAAAGTTTTACATCAAAAACTATACAATATATATATCTAAGTGATTTGGCGAGAGAGAATTTTTCGTCGGAACCTAATGTTACCGGCAAGGACCTCCATTCAACATTAGTGTTTATTTTTTTAAGATGAATCTATCATTCAAGAAAAGAGGAGCATCTGTGGTGTATAATCAGCTTTCAGAAATACTGTATAGCTCTACTTTTATCCAGATTTCATTGGAAAGAATCTCTGTATTAGTAAACATCGTTAGGGAAGAGTTCCACTTTTTGTTGAAAATAACTGATCATAATATTTATAGCTCTATAAAAGATTCTCTATCTATAAAAAATGACTATAGAAATTCATAGTCACGTGTCTGTGTGAGATTTTAACAAAAGTAATTACTCTGATATTGATGACAGTGATGATTTTGTGAAGTGTGTGGGTCGTTCTATTGATGATATGCTAATCGGTTTGATATCACTCTGGATCAATTGCAGTAACTTCTTTCTGTAATTGTAAACAGTTTCAAATTGACCGTAGAGCGCATCATTTCCTCTTTTATAATCATCAGGATTCAGTGCACCCGTAAAATAAATTCTATCTGCTTGATTTTTTGTTAGTTTTGAAAATTCTGTATCGTATAAAATTTCATTACGTAGATTTTGTCGTTGTTCATCATTTTTCATTTCACATCGGCTTATAATAAAGCATAAATTTGGACGAATTTTTTCTTCGCCAAAATGTTGCATCAAATGTGTAAATAATCTTACAGTATGCCCGTCTATTCCCGTAATAAGGGACGTACAAAAGCAAACTAAATGGAAATTGATAATACCTAGTTTTATGCATTCATTATTGATATCTGACAAATTTCTATTCTCCTCAATCATATGGCTAGGTATTTCAACGATGTTCAATGACATGAGAGATGGTTCCACACACATATTGCGTGAATATTGAATCTCAGTGTCTGATATTGATGATAATGTCAACTCGTCAGGAATGTACCGAGGATCCTTGAGAACGTTCTTGAGTGTAGTTTTGCCACTCTTTGAAATGCCCATTAACAAAAGATTTCGACTGATGCCTCCTTTATTTTGAACATAGTCATGTAATTCTTGCTGTAGGAAATTCTCGTATTCTTGATTAATATCGTTCATAATTTGTGCACGTTTATTTTCAATATCAATGGTTGATCTCACTATTCGTGACATCTAGAATACAAAAATTCCCCAAAAGATGGCTGGTTTTTAGAAAAAAATGATTTCATTTATGATTAATGTTTATTTTTTTTTCTTAGATCCCTCATTTTCTAGGTGACGCAGTAATTGTTCATAACTTTTCTCGTAATGCTCTCTTTCCATACGCTCCTTTTCTGCGAGTACAACTGATTTACGATAACGCTCTACAATTTCATCAATCTGTTTTTGATCATCATTTCGCATAGTTCTTAACTGTTCGATAATACGTTTCTGTTCTTCAAGTCTTTTACTAGCTTCCCTCTCTTGTTGTTTGAGAATGTCATTGGATATTGGGGGTCGATGAAATATCAGCATCTCGCAAATTGGAAACGGCTTGACTTCACTTGTGAATAATTCAATCAATTTTTCACGATATTCGCTTATCGTAAGGAATTGGTCTATGATACTCTCATTGCCATGATTATAGTCATCCCGATTAATGGATCCAGAAAAGTAAATTCCCAATTTGAAAAATGATGCGATACTATGAAAGAACCTGTCCTCTGCCAATTCGTTTGCGAGATTATTTAGTTGAGCTTGCATTTTCGATTCGCAATGTGTTACGATTAAGCACGAATTGTTCGATAAATCTTCACCCAGAAATTGAACTAACAGCTCAAGTGATTTGATATCTTCTTGATTGATGCCGTTGGTAAGGGAGATACAGAAACAAATCACATGAAACTTTGTAATTTCCATATTGACACACATGCTAATTGTACTCAAGATTGTTTCATTATCTCGAATATCGACTTCATTTTTCAGACCACGTTCGAATAAACCTGGTGTGTCAATAATGTTAAATATGATGTTATTGTCTCTTGAATGGAACGATTCGAACAGTGGGTCCCGTGTACCCGATTTAAGCATCATTTCATCGGGGATTCTGGTTGGATCGACTAGTAATGCTTTGATAGTCGATTTGCCGGTTCGTGTTCGTCCGATAAGCATTATATTTTTGTGTTCAGCTTTTGTTACTTTGAATTTCCCGTTCTCTTCATAATCTAGTTTGATCTTCCCCATTAGTGTTTTACACTTTTCTGTGCTATTAACAGCATTTCTTTGTTCACGAAGAGATGGCATCTTGAAATGAAATAAAGTGAAATTGAATTCATAGATGTGTGAGTGTGGCTGTAGTTAGTTTTATTAGCTACTCCTGCTGATTTACCCAGACCCTAATCCCCACAACCCCACTCACGACCTAGGTTTCTGTGAGTAACTATAAATTAAGGATACAGTCAGCGTATGGTTTCTGTTTTCGTCGATCGATGAATTAGGTGCGGTTATGGATGTGGATTGTTGATAGAACTAACTGTTCTCACAGAAACGCTCACAAAAACAAAATTATCGATATAGACATTCGAACTTTTTCGTATGTCTTATCATAATGTCGGAAATGGTGCATTGTTCTATGCTTCTTGAAGTGCTACTTAGAAAGTTGAGATTTAAAAATGATACAAAGTTTCTTCCGTTTGTGATGAGAATAAGGATGTGACCAAAAATTGTGAATATCATTCAACTCTGAAACCGGCGTGAGCGCCATTGTACGGGGTATATTTCTCTGTATAGGTGTAGGTAAACGCCTCGTCTTCACCTACAAGTTATTGTACTTTCGAAAATACAATAAGTTTCCAGGCCCAGCACAACCTATCAGAGCTGCAAAGATCTATTACCCATCAGAGCTGGGCAACTCAAAATGGCGATCGATCCAATTCAATTCTTTCAAAGAAAACTTCAACGCTATTCATTTCAATTCGTAGATGTTATAAATATTCTCTCAATTCAATTCAATTCATTGATATTTTCAAATTGTTTCCAACTAAATTCAAAACAATTTGTAGAACTTTGAAAAATGCCTCAATTCATTTCAATTCAACTAGTAGAATCTGTAAAATTTTCTCAACTCAATTCAACCAGGTCCATGAAATGAATTAAGTTGAGTTGGTCATTTTTTGAACTGAATTGCCCTGCTCTGCTACCCATGCATATATACTCTCCATATTAGACTCACTATTATGACCAATATGAGCGCTACTAAAGAAGTTCTGTTTCTTCAATTGTGATGTTAAGATAATTTTTAACTGAGTCCTGCGGATTAGAGCACTGCTACCCGTGGATTCGGTTCGGGTAGGTTACGGGTAAAAAAATATTTTTCGGGCCGGGTAAGGGCGCGAAAAGTTGTTCCCGTGCAGTTCTCTACTGTCGATATCTTATTTATTCCCTTGTGATAGTGTCCTTTAGAAACCCAGGCAGACAAACATTTTGAAAAACGCGTTTAAACATTCAATCGGGAAGGCCGATTGTAAGTCATTAATGCCCGTTTACAAAACACAAGAAACGTGGTTTTTAGACGAAATTTTCACCTTCGAAGTGTGATAACGTATAAAAACTCTAATTCTGCTGGTTTAAGCGCCTCCCCCCCCCCCCCCCACACATCAGAAAATCGTTTTTTTTTCAGGAAAGTCGATTTCGAGATAAGCACATATTGTGATAGCCCAAAGTGTCCTCTTTCAGATTATGTGCGACTTATTACACTTTGAATGGTTTTTGGCTGTGAAAATAGCAGTATTCTGGGAGCACTAGTAGAAATATAAGAGTTTCTCAACAATTTCGCTTAGTTACGGGGATGTGACAGTGGTCAACACGCTTGTAAACAGTTGCTTATGAGAAGCGCGTATACTTCCTGTTATTTTTTATTAATTAGAGCAATATGGTGGGATTTCAGAGGCAGATTTTTTAACTCTTTTCTACAAAAAAAAAAGAGGCTTTGAACGATTTTCAATACTAGTTTACATTCAGAGTTGCTCATTCCAAACATACACAGGTCATTTTTCATTGCGTATCCACTGAGCACGGTTTGAGGGTACTTTCTGCGATAGAAAGAGAAAAAAACCAGCATTCCACTGTTTATCGATCAGTTCTTTCTCGATGCTGATGATGATCCTTTTTCAGCAGTTAAATATATAATTATTGCAATACTTTGATCTAAAATCATTTTTTGATGAAAATCTATCAAAATAAAACTACTCTAGTAAGGGGAATATCAGATTCTCACGACCATCTCTTCCATCAACATTGTCGTTTTTGCTTAGAGTCCTGTATACAAGACGAAATTGCACGATAAGTGTCATGAAAGTCATAGTGAAATAAAGTAAAATAAAAAATAGAGTCATATTTTATTTAATTATATGATTTTAGACAGAGAATTTTAGGCTGATTCCTAATATATATAACACTAACTAGTTTTGTTTCATTCACACCTATTTATACATCTCGCAAACTTGTTTATTCGTTTTCTCAAAATCACTTTTTTGGAAAGCTTGTAACCGATTTCTCAGATTGTATACGAGCTACCGAGCTCCTTTTTTTTAAATAAAAGAAGAGACCTAAATCTAAAAATCTATGTAGCGTTTTTCGAAATTCGATTTCTTTGCTGAGATAACTGGATGCCGCTGATGTCAAAAAAGCGCTGAATTCCCAGTTCTTGCAGTAGAATGTCTCGGAAATTCGAACAAACCGAATTTCGAAAAAACGCTACATATATTTCTAGACATAGGTTTCTTCTATTATTTAAAAAAAAGGAGCTCTCTACGTCTTTGGCAGTTCGAGAAATTGGTACCTTACGAGAACCATCATTTTGGGGACTGATGTGTCAACAAGTCGCTGAAGCAAAAACTTTATGAGCTAAAATTTTGCAAGAAATTGTGTTAACAAAACACTCGCATTGCCTCAAAATTTCAGAAAAATGGGCCCACAAATAACGAAAATCGATTCCTGAGGGGGGTGTAACGGCACTGTGTGTCGTTGCTTACAATTGTTTGGTCATTATCTGGTGACTTCTCTATGTTGCTCTTCTTCTTAGAATCTATTTTCTTCGTACAAGAAAAATAACAACTTTTTCTCTCGCGCTCTTATTCAGATATAAATAACAGCTTGTTAGAATTGAGTCGTTTCTTTCTCTCGGTTTGCTTATTATTTTTACTGTCAACAAAACAATATCTATATACATATGTGAATATATGAATTTTGATTTAATTCGTTTATTCTAATTTCTGCAATTGAAACTCAATTCATTATCTTTCTAAAAGAACTGATTAAAAATAAAATAAATTAACCAACCTTATTATTGTTCAACTGACATTGAGATAACCATTAACATCTAAAGGTATATCATCTCAGGGGGGAGGGGCTTAAACGCGTCGGCTTTTAATTTGTCGAATAATTGTGCGTTTTAACGCTCAGAACTAGAGTTTTAATCCGTTTTCGCGCTCTGAAAGTGAAAATTCTGCGTAACAGCCGCGTTTCTTGTGGTTTGTTTATCAGCGTTAATGAATCGCAATCGGCGTCTCCGCTTGAATGTTTAAACGCGTTTTTCCAGATGTTAGTCTACTTAGGAAGGAAATACAATTTTGCAAAAACTCTTTAGCGTACAATAAAGTACAAAACTTGAGAGAAAGTGGGCGTCATTGGATGACAATGAAGGTTCCAGATTATGAGCGAGAAACACTAAACCATTATTGGTCCTTCTTGTATGTTTAAACGAAACTTCAGCCGAAAAATCCGTTTAAATACATCAAAAATAGAGAAAAAATGGTCGGTTCTTCCATAGCCATTCTCAGTGACAAGATCATAACATGAGATCTTGTTTATCGAGAAAAACAACCACTTTTTCTCTATTTTCTATGTATTCGAATGGATTTTTCGGCTGAAAATGCGTTTAAACATACAAGAAGAACGAGCAGTGGGTGTTCCTTGCTAACAATCTGGAACCCTCATCGTCATCCAATGACATTAACTTTCTCTCGATTTCTTGTCCTTTTTTGTGCGCTGAAACGCGTTTTTTCAAAATTGTGTCTGCTCGGGTAGTTTGTAACATCTATTGTATAATGGCTTGCAGTGATATAAAATGTTGTCTAATTGGAATTTATTGTGCTCTCGTTTTGTATTGAAGTAGTTGGAGATGGAAGAAAGTGTCATTGCTATGTTCTCTCAAATACAACCTTGTTAGAAGCATCTCCAAATAAAATCTAGATCTTAATATTATAAGGTGAGCTTAACAAAATAATGATACTGTGTGCGACATTTAGTTTTTCCACATGTCGGATGAAGGATTCAACAAAGATTGTAAAGTAACAAAGAATCTCGGGCATAAATCAAAATTTTTAGAATAGAAGTGAAGCCAAATGACTCATAAAATTGGAGATAGCTTCATATTAACACTTCTAGATTTAAAAAATCTAAGTTTTGGTTTTTACATCCTCTTCCTACTATCTCAGACGCTCATGTACTAGTTAGCGTTTTTATTCGTGCGTTTAGTGTACCTAGAAGTGTGGACCATTTATTACTAATGATTTTCTTGCACCGTACAACACAAAATGCTATTCAATAACCGAAGACATTCTTTTCTTATGTCAGTATATAACTAGATAGTAAATTATTAAAAATAAACTCTGCATGTTACGATAATACAAGAAACAAATTAAGAGTTAAGATATGTAAAAAAAACCAAGAAAAAAGTAACACGTTCATATTTACCTTGGCGCTTTGCTTAGACATCGAAGAACCGTCTTTGTAAACGGAAAATAGACGGCGATTAATCTAAAACAATTATTGATTTGATTGATATATATGCATTTATATATATATAGTGCACGGCGAGTGTTTTGATTTTATGGTCTCCTACGCTTATTCTCAAGAGAAAAAACCAACATAAATAGAAATAGAAAGCAACGCATTTGAGGAAAAATCCATGAGTGAAGCATGGCAACACTTCTTTTTTTTTCATCCCGATAAGTCAATGTTTGCATAAAACCATAAAGAAAACATCAAAAGGCGTCAACAAGGCAAATTCGCACGCACTCATATGAGATATGTCACCTGCGTTGTGATTTGCGACACAATGGACGACACATTTAAGCTCGACATGAGGTGCTCGTTGCGACACATTTTGCAAAGCAAGAGCAAGACACATTCTTGCAAGACATATGCGATACATTCTCAAAACATGGTTCATATCTAACACACAGCATATTTTTCATTTTTTTTTGTGTAAAAGCATCTTATGACATCTTGTCAATTTATTTCGATTTAATAATTTTAATTCTGAATAGCTAAAGTAAGTCAGATCCTTGGATCTGGCTGATATTGAGTTGTCCCGATCTCTATTAGACCACTTCAGGGCAGTTCTCCCCGCACTAGGCACGCAACTAACCTGAACCCGGGTTTGCAGTTTGGACCGAACAGCTTCGGGATTAGGGTCGGGTATCAGGGTTCGGGTTCGGACTCAGGTTCGGGTTCGGTCTTAGGGTTCGATTTCGGGTTTAGATCCATTTCTAGTGTGGGCTTGGTTTAAGCTTCTCACATTGAAATATGTGGTAATGAGAAAAATATTTGCAGGAGTAAGAGCTCGTATCCGAATTTTTCAAATTTCGAACCAAATAGATGTAAACAAGACTTCTGATTAGTTCATGTTAATTGCACCGGAATCCTTTTGCTATTGGGTTGCTTTTGATTCTTATTGAATCTTCCACAATAGTTTCAATCGAGATCAAACCTGAACCCTATATTCAAGCACGAACGTTCGGGTTCGTTGCATGCCTACCCGCACTACTAATCGAGAGAGGCATGTCCTCACATAATCAATAATCGAGAAATTATTTCGAAAAGAAAAGACTCTGAAAATGTATGTTTCGCATTTTCAATTATGTCGTTAAGATATAGCTGCGTGTGCAAAATAAAACGATGAATGCCTAGCCATCAGCCAGAACACGGCACATTCTGATTACGACACATTTTAATCCCGACAAACTTTCATGCTGAAAATCACGACGCAGACTAACGGCACATAAACGCGATGCATTTTATTTTAGTGTGCTGATTCAGTCTATGCAAAAATAATAGTAAAGAATTAAGTTCCAATCAGTTTACTAGATGTCTTCCTTTTAAATTAAATTAATCAATCAAAAGTACAGACTTTGAATCGCAGGACGACCATTCCGGTTGTCGAAGCTGCTGTAAAACAACATAAAACGGCATTAATTCTCACTCTATTTTGCCGTAATCCATCAGCTCATTTTACGCACCGATTTTTTAACTAGAAAACGGTCATCTCTTTTTAGCAATATTGTCTTCGTTTTTGTAGCTGACAGAAAACAGGGCCGTGTTTAAACGTTTTTCATCGTTTTACCGCCGTTTCAGGAAGCTTACGGGCCGTTCTCTTTCATATGGGAATCATCACTTTAACTCTCACTTGTTCGACGATGAATACGACGCGAAAAATAAAATTTTGCGATTTTCAACATAATCAGTACAGAGATTCGAATTCCATTCTGATTGAATAATTAACTTGAAAACACTGTTTAAAACCGAATCATGTATAAATTTATATGTTTATATATATATATCGATGTGTATAACTTCTTTTGTTCAATCAAGTATCGTAACGTGCCCCGAATTTTTCTAGTAGACGCCATAGGCCTTGTTACACCCACGATGTATCTATAGAGATTATGATGTGTTTCTGCCCTAAAGATGTCGCCGTGAACATATTGCAATGTACAAGAAAATATATATAAGACTAGACATACGTTTTATACATACAAGCAAATGAACTTGAATATTTAATTTTCATTTTATAAGACGAAAATAAAAATTGCATTGAAAAATATAAATACTATTGCAAAGATCAAGCATGAAGAGCAGAAATTGATTTAATTTTTCAAAAAATACCCCTTTCTACTTCAAAATGCAGAAAAGCACATGTAGCCTTTTCTTCCAAATGAAATTTTAAAAATAAGTATTTATTATTGTCACACTTAAAGTACAAAAAGCTATCACTCAAAACTTAAATTTCTTTTATAAACCACGCAGTCTCTCTGAAGACGAAGTCACATATTATAGTCCCAGAAGTCAAATTTTCTAAGTTACTCAGTTAACAATGCTTTTTCAGTATCAGCAGAAAAAATATCTTATGAGTATTTTAAAACATTAATTATTACCCTAACTTCTATGCGTCATTCCAGCGACTTTCATGGGACATCTCAACCGAAATACAATGATATTTTCAATTACCCAAGTAGCCCATAAAAAGTCACTGAGGGGTGGGACGAGTACTCGAAACTTGAATTAAACATTTTTTCTCGTTCTTTTTCATATTCGAGCTCATCGAGCCATCGAAAATGGAGCCCTCAGAATCATCCTCATATCGCACATTGTTTTTCCAGTGCTCGGATCAACTTCGAGCACTCGAAAGCCATAGAATTACCGAGTGGTTGAAGAGACAGAGGCTATCAAAGAGCCCTTGTTCAAGGTTCGATTGGATGCCGATCACTCGGAAGCCATCGAATTACCGAGTGGTCGAAGTAGCAAAGCCTATCCAAGAGTTCCTCCCGGTAGTTCAAGGCGATATCTCAGTGATAGAAATCTTCGACATAAAAAAGGAATACTGAGATTCTAAAGATGAGAGGTGTGTATAATTAATCGTAGTTTTTTTCATTTTTAAAGAATATTTCCATTAAAATTTTAATGAATACAAGTGTGTTGCATTGTCTTACAAAATTGGTATGTAGCACAAAGAAATTTAATATAGTTGGGATTATGTTCTGCATCAACAACAGTACAAAATCCCTTTTCCATTTTGAAAGAAAATAGCACGACAAAATTTTAGTAATATTTAAAATAAACTGATAAAATGTAGGTTTGCTTAGCTTGGAAATGTCTTGTTTAGTTCATTGGATCTGTACTAGATTCGTAATCGTAAGTATAAATGTTCGAATCTGCTTCTCTGCAAAAACATCCGATAGGTATCGAGGGCTTGGATCAAAAATATCTCATAGGTACAGGGTGCTCGAAAATAAAGGGTTTCAAACTGCAGAAAACGATTTTTCAATTTAATAGTTTTGAGGGGACGGAATTTCGACCACTCGTGAACCTGCGACTTTTATCTATTCACTCCCATAGAAGAATCTCATCGGCAGGCACTGGAACTAATATTTCGAGCCCTCGAAATGAAACATTGTAGCTGAAAAATAATTATATACGCAATCCATCACCGAGTGCTCGATCTAACGAAAAATGACACTCCAAGGACTCGCTCTGGAGCTCTGATACCCATCGACTCGCTTAAATCGACTCCTCGAAATGCCCATCGGATGGCAGGTTGGGTACGATTTTGTTTTTCGATGGCGAAAATCTTTTTGTGAAACTACTAAAAAGAGCTGAAAATTTTGGCAACTTATCATTGTCTAAACTCTGAAATTTTGTGTTACCTTGGAACTTTTCGTTACAGAGGCAGAGATAGTTGTGACGTTCTATGTTGAGAGCGTTCTTACACCACGTTTTGTCTTCTCTGGCTTTTCCTTATCTACATATCTCTTCTCTTTCATCCTTTGATGAGTACGATCAGCTCATTACTTATTAAGTTGACAGGAATACATATATCGTCTTCCATAATTATCTTTCCTGCAATGCTCATCTTCCTACTGTTGTCTATCGTTTCTCTTGTTGTGAATTTTATCAGGTCGTGATGGATAAGAAAAATGAACATCAGAAAAAGGAATAATACCAACAAGATTATCTTTTGTAAGGCCAGTTCTTGAGTCACTATCACCTTTAGGCGGCTATAAAATAAAAGATAAATGAGTTAGAAAGTAAATATATTTTTCTATGCGAGGGCTCACTAATTCAAAGTTTAAACAAAATTTTATGGTTTCTTGATTAATATATATTCTGATAACCCTCTTTTCAGGCTGATCACGAATATCACTTAATTTTTAGGAAAGTGCTAACCTTCGTGATGAAATTCACAAAATACGAAAAACATCTATCTTTTGTTAATACGTTGATTGTCAGTAAAATGAACGAATATCGTCTTTATATTCAGAGATATAGCTCTAAAATAATTTTGTTCAGATCGTCGTATTAAAATTACTTGTAGGATGTGTTTTACAGAGTTCTAAAGGCTCAAGACTTCTTACGAAATATCAGATCGAAAAAAGTCACTAATCGTCGCCGAAAATCATAATTCTAGCTTTTTGTTCTCAAAGCTAGAATTATGAATTTTGCGCCATTCAGCTCTCCTTCAATTTCAAGCATAAAAATTTCGGCAGGTGATTTTCAACTCTTTTTTTTCACTTTTCGTTCAACTTGACTCAAATTCACAGAGACTGAGTTAAAAATTATGCTGATCACAATGAAAGACGTTTCAGAGTCAGACGAAGATTTTTGCGAAGAGGTTGCTTGTAGATCGATACTATACAGTTCACTTTTTCGCTTTCGCTTACTAAATCTGATCACTTTTATTACTTTATATCTTTCATAAGATATGGACAACGATCGCACAAAACATTCTGTTGGTTGAATTGATTGCCGGTTTCTTTTCATGCTGCATGAATCATCGACTGCAAATGCAGTATAAAGATGATTTGGGATAAATTTTCATTTTCAATTAGCTTTCCTTACTTTGAAAATATCTTGAAATCGTTCAAATGCCAAGCACTAATAAACCATGCTCTCACTTGTGTAATCTTCTGAATAAAAGACGTTTCTTCAGTAATTGATCTGAACCAAAGACTCCCTCATAATTTTCCAGCAAGAAAGAACAAGCAAATTGAGATGAAGATTCAGTAAATCATTTCACTTTAGAATTAAGACAACTTTGGAGATCTACTTGGTCTTTGGAAGGAAGAAAATGGTTCAAAGTAGGAATGTAACGGTGACGGTGAAGCACCGACTCACCGTTCTACCAGTAAATGTCCTTACCAATAACCATCCTAGTGCCTTTGAACGACATTTTGTGGCTTATTTTGGTTTATACCGGCGAAGTTAGGTGAATACTAGCTAGTTCCAATGTATGCAGATTAGAACTGGTTACTGGTACGAACCAGTGATATGTAATATAATGTCATCGTTGCATTCCTAGTTCAAAGAATGTGTCTGTGTTGCTGTGCATGTTGTTAAGATATTTCAACGTTTCGGAGCGTGACACAGAAGAGTTTTTGAAAACGATCTGTGCAATGGGTATTGTTAACTGTCAAATATGGCCACAAGTCTTTTTGAATGAAGATTTATATTTATTTGTCGAGATCGGTCGAGGTGGTAAACGTGGAGGTACCTTCTAGGCTTGTTATCCAGAGTTAGCGATTTTATTACGTGAATTTTCTATTGGTACATGCTTTAGGAAAATCAGTAGCTTTATTGTTCAATAATTAGTAGAATCTGTCACAAATCAATCCTATCGTGTTTATGATTTCAAGAAGGTGAATAGTGCATTGATTCAATCAGTTTAAAGTCTGAGACTGGTTCTGAGAATATGGGGTATATATTACTCGTTCAACAAATTACGCTCTTATTTTCTGGGGCATAAATGGATGGACGTCGTCGAGCATCGAAAGCAAGTAGTCAATTATTATATTCAGCATGAAAATAATTATTGTCAGATTAATGACGGTGATAGTTCTGTTTGGATCGTTTCTTATAGTTTCAGCCAAATTATTATGTTCCGTACGTGTAGTTCTGTTGTTTTTTTCTTAAGAAAGAACTCATTTTCATCTTGTCATTAAGGTCATGACGAATACGCCCGCAGCAACGATGATGTCAGTAGCAGGCATTAGATTTTTAGAAACAACACGTCATTTCTTGAAAAAGGAATTGAAAAGTCTTCTATGGTTTCAGATTTCATTATGTCGCACAGTTCATTTCCAATCTTTCGTTTAAATGACAAAAAATATTCTCCAGTTTTAGAAAAATATCCTGAATTAGCTAATAATGATGGCAGAATTATATATGAAAAGAATTAAGCAAGATAATCAACAATTACATGAAGAGATAATTATTTCAACAAGGAGTGAATTTGTCTCCAATTTTAACAGTTAACGGAAATTATTACAGTTTAAAGAGGGTTGTCGAGAACACAATATTCATCTTTCAGCTGAAAATACGATGACTTACACTACTAAAGAGTATTGAGTTCATGATTTGGGAAGGACCAGTAATACTACATACCAGGCGAAGTTTCTGGAATTGACTAATAAACAGAATAAACAATACAGACTAAATAGCTACTTTTCTTCGGGTATTTTTAGAGGAAAGTCAACAGGCTGCTTCAAATTGGTATGCAGTGAGGATTGAATACTCCAAAGACGCTCAGGCTGACTGAATTAAAGGAGTTACTCTCATAGAATTTTAAGGTTTAGAATATGAGTCCTAATGGAAAATTCTTCTTGTTTTCATTTCGATTGACGAAGCTCGAGAATCTAGGTATGATGCGTGGTGAGACTATAAATTTTCTGTTAAAGTATCATTGTGGAATGCCGATCATCGAAGGCTTGTGATGGAACTAAAAACCTATTGTCAGGAAATACTCTTTGGAAGACTATTCATGCGTATCATTCGAGAAATGAGGACAGGAACGTTTTGGCACTTTTTTCTCTTTACTATGTATAGATCCTATCCAAAGTCATCGAAAAATCAGTAATGAAAACTTTGGTAATTGACTGTTCATTTTTTGTTCCTGTCTCACTAAGGGTGAGAATTTGTTGTTATTGTTATTTGTTCTAATTTTCTAGAAAAATCCTTTCCCCCTTCTGTATATCTTAATTGTACCTCTTATACAAGCTTAGGGTTTTGGTCAAATTTCCAACTTCTATAATGTTGATTCCTAACGTTATAACCAATTAAGATAATCATTGAGTTCAGTTTTCAGAAAGACAATTGTTTGTTATAGTTGATACATAGCAAAAGTAACAAAAATAGATATTGCCATTGTTATTAATGACAATAAGACAACAATAACTTCTCATCTCTATGTTTCACGTTCTTTTAAGAATTGTTACATCGCTCAGGCAGTTTGCCACTTTTTATATTTGTCTCATATCGATAGATCAACTTTCAGTAACTATAGAATAGAATGCACTAGGATACCAAAATGAAAGCGAAGTTCAAAGATAAACTTCGAAAGAGTTACGTTTCTGTAAGCTCACCACAGTAAAATCTTGGAAAAAAATCTTCATCTGACTCTGAAATATCTTCCATCGTGATAAGCATCATTTTTTAACTGGTCTCAGTGAATTTGAGTCATGTTAAACGAAAAATGAAGAAAACAGTCTAAAATCACCAGCAGCAGTTTTAATCCTTGACATTAATTGGTGCGTCGAAAGCACAACATGCAATGCGATAGCTCTTAGAACCAAAAAATTGATGGTATCCAGCGATGATTAGTGACTTTTTTCGAGCTTTTACAAATATGACCATATGATACAGTGTAAAAAGCTGTACTTAGAGCATTACTTGTATAAAAAAAAGTCGCACTTTTGGCTAAAAATGAATTATAGGTAAATTTCGTGACGGAATCACTTTCATCGATATATTACATTTGCAAAACGAAATAAATTATTAAAGCAGCAATGAAACACACTATCCTTCGCATAATTTCATAGGCTATTGAAAGTATGTTTACTTCATGCGAGAGGCTTTGAAAGAGGACTATTATTCTGTAAGAAAAATCTGAAAAAAAGGATTAATAATAAACTCGAACTTTTTCATCTATGAGATACAGCTTCTTCTTAAAATTCATTTTTTTTCAAGAAAACGAATAACTATGTGAATAAAAAATGCACTTCTGTACGTTATCGACTTCGCTCTACACGATAGTCACATTGGTTTTGCTTAATTGAATAGGAAAACTTCGATCATCAAGGTGTACCGGTACGTGGACAGACCGTTATCATCCTTTTTGTGAATAGTTTGATTTTGATCTAAACCATTAGTTTCTTGCTTTTTGCTGGATATTTTTTCATGAACACCGTTACTCTTTATGTAAACTTTATTCGTCGAAAATACTGAACATACAGTGGCATGAATGTTTTGCTAATTAATATTATTTTTCGTTCTCGTAAATAATGCAACTTCACTATTTTTTGCTTGTAAATAACTTAAAATTTTTATAGAACTAAGTATTTATCATGACATTTTTTCGAGCACATGGTTGCAGGTTTATGAAATACTCATACTTAAATCCACAACCAACACCCCACACCCACACCCTACCGAATCCTACTTTTATTTCTTTACTAGTTATACAATTGACCGAAACTACTCTTCCTTAAGTCTTGCTTCGTATTAGAGCTAAGTGTCAGAAAATTGTACTATAACTAGTCCACAGATAATCGATACTATTGGTCAGTGATACTATTAATATCGAAATCCCTTAAACTAGAGCTGAATAATAAGTGACGTTCATGATCATTGTGAATTTTTTAACTCAAGCGCAGATAATCTTTTTGATTGTGATATATCTTTTTCTGTCCTTAGTAAATCTGTTATCAATATAAATTTTGTCGAGAGTATAAATCTGCATTTCATCGATACCCCCTATCTACATTATCTCGAGTATTAATCAGTCTAGGAACAAGTTTGAATCAAAATGTTCATGTTCCAAGAAAAACTCGAAGAACGCAATGGTAATTAGAAAATCATTTTCTAATTACTCAACGTTATGCAGAAACATCAGTATTGTCTCAGGCAAGCAAGAATAGCATGGTACAATGAAGATTTCAAGATTGAAGAACATACTGTCGAGCTAAATGATAAAGTATCTTGATATCTAATGGGAGCATAAGCAACTTTAATCATCACTGGTTCATAGATGAATAAGCTTCACAATAATTGATGGCTTGAGTTGATCCAATTATTAATCTAGTATTAAAACATATTCCTTGACAAATTGGTACTATAAAATGTTGAATCGAAACCTAACGAAACTTACACGCTGTTTCTATTAGTCTTTTCATTATCTTTTCCTTATAAGAAAAGGATCAAGCCAGAGAAGAAGAAAGATGTAGTTTAGGTCACCATTTTTTGTATGAGGAAAGAAGTTATTAACAAAAGTAAGATCAGCGGAGTGAAGTATTATGGTGTGATTACGGCACATTACGGGCAGTATTACTGTTTGTGGGTGTCCGGTTTAAAAGCTGTAGTATGTGAATAAAGAGATGAGTGACACTCACAAAAGCACACATTCATACTCAGGTCCTGTTCATAATGAGCTATTCTAATATTCGTAAATGAATCTTTTTCTGAAGATAATAAAAAGATAACGAAATGCTGATAATTGAACTTTTAAGTAGATCGAAATTGCAAATGCAGCATGTTTGGAAATCTTATCTCATATAATACCAGCATAAAGGCCATTCTATATACTGTAATAGATAAGCAATGTTGTTAGAAGACATGATTATACATTTTATTGAGATATTATTGTAACGAAAATAGAGAAAAGCATGTTTCATCATTACTATCGTGTTTATTTTATTAAGATCTTGGAGAAACTGGAGGAGTAGCATTACCACTATCCTCGATGAACGATGTTCACTACACTATTCCGTCAGTGTAGCTCTGCCAATGTCAAATAGAACGCATGCTTATATATGAGAGAGACTACAAGAAGAGGGAAGATAAAAGAGAAGAAAGACTCAATAAAGGACACAGCCAGAGGGAAGCTACTATCATTTATGGAGTCAGAACGTGTAGTTACATAGTGAAAGAATGTTCTAGCATCAATGAACCGATAAAAGATGCACATAGGTCGTCATCTTATTATCGGTACACTTTTGTTAAAGAAAAACCTATGCTACAGTAAAATATGAAATAATATCAAATGTTATTTGAAGATTCATCGGAGAGCTCTAAACAACTTGTTGTGCAGGTACGCCAGACCAGTTTGAGCCCGGTGGTAATTGATCATCTTTCATCACAAGTGTCCAGGGTAAGATGCGATTTCGTCCTTGTAGTGTGGATCCAGAAAGTATTAACGTATTACTCATCAACACACTGGAATCTTTTACTGTAATTGGTGCCAATTTCAAAATTCGCTGCTCAAATGTATGAGGCTAAGAAAGAAAGTTGTTGAGACAATGCATAAAAATATAATAGGGAAATATCTTACTTGTATGAAAGCACTTTTATCCAAGCGAACATGCGCACCAATACTAATAAGGTGTGGGTCTGTGAGACAATCGATATCCGGCAAGATCACGCCAGATCCTATTCGAGCGCCAAGTATACGAAACAAAAACACAAGAATTTGCGTTCCAGATAGATACGGGGTGATGAGAGAAGAAAAGTCCTTCGTCAACGCATAGAAAAATTGCTTTTGACGATTAATGACTTCTGTGTATGAAATTTGTGAGCGATTTCTTGTAAAAGAGGTTGAAAAGTAGTAAATTGTACAGTAGAGAATTGTGTGAACGAAGATCGCAACAATTGGTGGTAATAATAAATATATAGCGATGTACAGACACTTGCATACAAAGAAAGTAAGACAAGTAAACAGTAGAGCATCAATGCATATGAAGTTGAAAGATCGCGGATAATTTTTGATAGATGCATCATTGGGCGGCATCACGAAGGGCATTTTACAAGCCGGAATGCCAAGCAATACACAATTACTTTCTGTATTATTTGTATTTGACGTCACCAGTGTATGACTTCCAACGACTATTTTTGATGTAAATCTAGCAGCGGGCATAATTGTACACGTATTACCAAGATTCACATCTGATCCAAGATGTATTTCATCAAGAAAGCAGAGTCCTTCTTTTGTTACGTGAAACGAAGCAAGGCTAACTCTGCCAAAAGCCGTTACACCACGCTCAATCTTGAGAAGATTTGATGGAAAACGTAATATTTGTTGAAATTCGACGAATTTGACGTCATCTTCGATATATGCACCTAACCATCGTAAAAAGAAAGATGAAAGGACATTATATGGCAGTAGAACATTTAAGGCATGCTGGAAAGAGTGTATAATTATTTGACGTAACCACAATTTGTTCAAATAGTAGTAAGAATTAATTGAATAGTATCCTGCTGTGACAGGTCCTACAACGAATTTCAATAAAGCTAACGCTACAGAAAAGATTATCAATGTCCAGCTAAGCCAGGCTAACGCAAGACTCATGGATAATGGTATTGATAAAATAGAAGAGTAAGAATAGACGCCATAGGCTAACAACAAAGCTACCCCATGAATTAATATAAGACACAATAGACATCCTCCTTGAAACATAGTTTGACCTAGAGATAACGTTCGCTCTTTGTTAAAGACTTGCTCGTTCGATGTTTGGATGACGCCTGTAATAGCACGCATTGGTTCTACATAAACACAATCCTCTAAAGTCGCATTTTCATAGAGCACACATCGTATGCTGATAGTACAGTATGATCCAACGCAGATTCGATGAAGTTGATAGGTTTGATTCTGATAAGATAAATTTGACAATATAACTTCTTCGCCAATAAAGGATGAGTCTCCAACCTCAATCAACCAAGGCGCATCGATCGATGCAGTATATATGTGTGAATGACATCCGATTTTAGCCCCACACAATCTAAGATAAGAATTATAAAATGGCGTACCTAAAAAATGCTTTAGCCAATAAGAATTATTAGTCGTCCACAAACTATTTAAAAACCACCAACGGTAGTAATGCCAAGAATATAACTTATCTTCTGTGTTGTTAATTTCACCAGGGCAAAACAGTAAACGTCGGCAAATAACATATGATAAAAGATGAAAAACAGGCACAAAAAGAAGGTTGATCAGAGAGTTCGACTGAAAAGCCAGCCATATGGGGAATAGCCACTGACATATGAGTAAAATAATACCTATTACTTCGATGCTCAACGATGGCATTGGTCGATCTTGATTATCTTCCAATTGTATTTCAATAGGTGTGATAAAGGATTCATCATCTTTTGAAAGGAAAGGTTCTATAGTCTGTGCAAGTTTTCGGATCGATGGGTTGGCAAATAGGAGTCTAGCATCAATATCACTACATATTTCTTGACGAATCATCATTAATGCTCGCATAGCATCAAGTGATGTACCACCCATTTGACCAAATGACATATCGACACTTGGTGATTCATTGTGGAAAACTTCACTGAAAATGCATCTTAAACGTTCTTCCAAAGACGTCAGAGGATTTAAATCAGTATGATGGATGTTCGTGGATGATAAAAACTGAGGTGATGGAAGAAGTTTTCGATCTAGTTTCCCGTTCGCATTCAAGGGCAGTTTCTCCATAATGACAAATGTTGATGGAACCATATGAGGTGGAAGATGAGATTGACAATGATTACGTAATTGTTCTACATCGATATCAAAGCATTGAACATATGCAACCAAATGATCATCGCCCCATTTGATGACCACGCAAGCCGAAACTGATGTATCGAGTAGGCATTGTTCGATTTCTCCAAGCTCAATGCGTTGTCCATGTAGCTTGATTTGATGGTCCTTTCGTCCTTGATAATGAAGAAGACCATGACAATCTAATCGTGCACGGTCACCTGTTCTATAGAACACTTCTCCATCTATCTGAACAAGAGCTTTTGCTGTTAAATCCTGTCGTCCGAGATAACCAACGAAAACACCTACACCTCCCACTAACAAATCACCTTCTTGATCAATAGCAACCGATTGCGACAACTCATCGTGAATAATACAACGATAATTAGGAAGTGAAGCACCGATTTCAATGCTTTTTTTATCGACTGCTACTTGTACTGGGTGAAATGTGCAACCATTGGTCTCGGCTGGTCCATACAAATTCATTATAAAGCACTTATACATTCCAACCATTCGGATTAGTTCGAGAAGCTTTGCGGCGAATGGTGCACCTGAAAAAGTGAAAGGAACGATTGAAAACTTTCGGAATACTACGGGGCTATGAACTTACCACTGCTACAAAGTGACCGAAGATATTTTACAGATTCAAACTTCTTAGACTGTTTGACGCAAGCGAAAATATTATCAAGTAGAGTCGGCACAGTATGCATGTATGTAATTTGTCTCTGTTCAAGAACTCTGTAGAGATATTGCAAATCAATAGTTCCTCGGGGTCGGAGCATTATTAATGTAGCTCCAATCATTAATGTGCCCACTATTTCCTGCACATGGACGTCAAAAGAACATCGTGCCATCTGTACAACTGTATCCTTCTCATTGAATGTATCAATATAAGTTAACGATTGAACATACTCAGTGAAATTTCGGTGACGAACTTGTACCTATGAAAAGAAGAGAAACTAAGCAAAAGTATATATGAAAGTTCCCGACCTACTGCTTTCGGCATTCCAGTCGAACCACTTGTGAAAATAATGTATGCGATATTAGCGGGTTTGAACAATAAGCTTAAAATTCGATCGACATCAACGGGACCTCGCATGTTGTTGTCACTTAACACGTTCTCCATATCCAATGAAAGAACGACATGGTTGATATTTCTTTTTGTTGCATGATGAACAAGTACAAGTCTACTTTGAACTTGCTCTACTAGTTTATGTAAACGATGTGGTGGATCTTGTGGGAATAATGGACAATATACAGTGCCGATCATCTCAATTGCCATAATACCAATAACCTAGGCAATAAGAATGATTCGTATTACGTAGAATGATATCTTCGATCAACTTACCATTGATATACTTCTCTCTACACATTGACAAATAATATCACCTACGACTATTCGTTGTTCATTCAAAAGATTCAAAGACAAGACTTGAACATAATATAAAAGTTCTGCATATGTGAGAGATTGATCATCCATCTCCACGGCTACCTTTTGTGGATGTTCTATTACTCGAAGAACGAACTCATGATGTATACAAGTAACAGGAGGTAATAATACTTCTGTATTGTTTATTGATTTCATTATTAATTTTTCATCCGGTTGTATTAAGGATAATGCATAAACTGATTTATTAACTTGAAAATCTTTTACGCAAAACAGTTGTACTAGCATCGAACAAAATCGTTGTGCAATCGTATGCACGGTTTTTCGATTGAACAAGTCGAGTGATGCATCAATTGTGCATGACAATTGGCTGAGACTTGCATCATGTAGAATAGTAAGAATGAAATCGAACTTGTTCACTGTTTCATCATCACCAATTTTAATTGAAATGGGCGCACCATGTAGTCGAATATCACCAATCGGGACTTCATTCTTGCAACTTTTAGAAGAATAGGATTGGAATTCAAATGAATTGTCCAGAAATCCAGGCCTTCTAACATTTGGACGTTGAGCCAAAATTCGTTGAAGAGGAAAATAAGAATAATCCAAACTACTTGTCATTATCTCTTTTGCATGTTCAGTTACTTGAAGAAAACACCAGTGTGGATCTAGTTGACATCGCAAAGGTATAGTATTGGTGAACATTCCAATAATTGACATCAATTCTTCTTTATATCTTCCACATGCGTTTATTCCGATGCATAAATCATTTTCTTCATTCGTCAATTTGAATAAGAATGCAAAGTAAGTAGCAAGCGCAAGCTGCTCAAGTGTAATGCCGTTCGATGATGAATAAGCTATGAAATCATGAGAAAGATATTCACCGAAATCGAAAGAGACAGCTGTCCCACGGCCAGTTCGATGCTCCCCTGAGAGACGGTGCCGATCAAATGGTAAAGGTAACGAACGATCAAGTTTACAATCTCGAAGAGTATCAAGCCAAAACATACTTGCAGCAGTCATCGACATTCGTTGTTCAATAGTAGCATCTAAATACGAGTAGAGAAGAAGTGAATCAAGAAGAAAACGAAAGAGATTCCTACTCACAATCCAAATAACGCAATGGAGAGCTGTCATCAAAGCTTAGTTGACCGGTTATGAAAGCTTCATTGAGATCATGAAGAAATATATCCATGGATGGAAGATCGAATACAGCATGGTGAAAGTTGAAGATGATTGCATCTTTATCGCCAATAAGATCAATGAATGAAGTTGACGTATGGTGAAGAATATGACATCGAAACACGCAACCTTGCTCAAGATTGAATAGGTGAGGATTTCGTGTCTCATCATTGATGATATTATTGAGTGTTTCGTTCGTTTCGAAAGTGCTTTCAATAAATTCAAACACTTCATTATTTCTATCCTTGAGATCAACAATTCTTTGCCTGAGTTGATTCTTTTCCGCATCGAGGATGAGTACTGTCCGAAGTGATAGATGTTTTCTAACGATTAGTCGTAGAGCCTGTCTAAGTTGTTGAATCAACAAAGTGTGTCCGTGGTGGAGACGATAAAGAAAAGGCATATTGTAGATCGCCACAGTTGTATGGTCAAGATTTAAACGACTTTGCTCATCAAGGCAAATTCGAGTTTGAGCGTCAGAAGCTGGTGCTAAACACATGAAATATTAGTCTCTAGAGCGTATTGATTTTGATTGACAAGATGACTCGTAGAAATCCGTTTAGTTTTCTTAGTATACTTTCTACAGTCAAATTATAAAGTGAATCTATAGTGAATTCTGTGTTTTATCAAGACTGTATCTCTAAAGAAACGGTGAAATTGGGAACAAGTGGAAAATTTCATACAATTGGAGACGAACAGTACAGAGCTACGAAGGAAGAGCCACTCTGTATTGAAATTTTAATTTTCAAGTTGAAAATGTCATTGCTTTTCTAAGCACTCGCATCAGCTGAAAATTTCTTTTGCGATCATAGAAGATGTTGCAGAATGAAAAATATGAATGCAGCGAACGATAAATATTGCTCATCTGTATTAGTTGCCTACATCTACACAGTTCACTGCTATGCTGGTTTTTATTGTACAATATAACGATACTTAACTTTGCATGTCATGTTTTAATAAATTGATTAGGTGAAAATAAAAGGAAACAGTTGGGTGTAGACTGATGAAAATCGATGCATTGTCTTAGGAAGTATAAAGCGCGGCGTAGAATAACTGCTCTAGGGCATTTCCGTCTGAATCATTCCGACCTGAGCATGAATTTATAGCAGTAACGTTATCAAACACTATCAATGGCTGTTCACACATTTTACCAACATTCTGAAAAGTTATGGTCTACTCCATAATTGTACTGTCTTTTTTTACGAACTGATTCACTAGTCGGGACTTCTTTACTTTATGTGTAGTTCTAAAATTGGGCTGTTCTAAGATCTTCTGGTGAAGAAAATACACAATATAGTGCCTTTCTGGAAAGGCTTATTCAGAAAATACCAAAGATCCGTCTCAGAAGCAAGGAAAAAGAGTGAAGTGTAGATTTCAGATTGAAGTATTCAAACTTTTGTAACATATTTTATCATTCAGATACATTAACATTCAAATGATAGTGGGATCAATTTTTCTATTTAGCTATTCACGATGACTTTATCTCTCTTTCGGTGTCAATTGGATTGAATTCCTTGGAAGTATTACTTTCGAGAGGCATAATAATATTTTGAACAAAAATAAAACAAACGAAACTTATATAGAGATGATTAGTGAAATCTTGTGAAGCCTGATGACATCTGTGTTGTACTTCTAAAATCTTGAAACTCAGTGCTTTTGTTTTGTCTTGATCTATTTATGTTATCTATGTCGAATCGTTATCTCATTTTTTATCACTTTTAAGAAGCCCACAGTCCATAGATACTTGCTTCACATGACATATTCGAAAGTTTTCCTGATAATCATTCACGGACGTCTTTGCCCTTTCTTTTATTCTCCGCTCCCAAACCCTTACTACTGTACATGATAAGAGACGCAGAAAAATGTCTTTTCACGTGGCGTTAAAATCTTTATCAGGGTTATCGATCAATATTCTTGTCTTTACGAGGCAATATAGACTGAAAATGCTTTAAACTTTCATTATTCTTTCTGGGGAAAGTGAAAAAGTTCCATTAGTACTTTAAAGTCTATGACGAAAGTATTAGACATCTAACATCAAATATTTTACAGTGAACCTGTTTGTCCACTTTAGCAGCTATTAATCGCTCAGCAGTTCATTGTGCTAGCTTCTATCCTTTTCTCATAACTATTGTTTTACTGATATGTTGTGGTCTGTCATTGATAATTTGTTTTATCCTCTTTACCCGCTCGCGTTAATATATTATATGAAACGAAGAGCTTATTTTTCAGTGTATATGCAAAAAAATGAACAACTATGTTGATATTAGGATGAAGTCAGTAGCCAAATTTTTCCTCAAAAATAAGTTTTAAAACGAAAACATGATTTTCTATTTTCCTATTTTTCTAATCATCTTTAAAAGATACAAACTGTGAAAATATCTGCTAACATGAAGCGTCGCCTATCTTATGATTGAAGAAGTCCTGGAAAATGAATTTTTTTTCGGAGTTGTACAATCTTGTTACAAGGATACTATTTTCTAATTAAATATCAGAGCGATCCCCAAGTTAAGTTCCAGTATACCTCTTGGTTTCTAATCCATCAAAATAAAGGTGTGATTTTTTGGCAGCCTTTCGTTGCTGATGCTTCTCGATATCGTTTCTAGGGATGCAACGGTGATGGTGAAATAAGTTTCACCGGTTCATACCGGCAACTAGATCTAACCCGTATACGCTCGTACTAGCCGGTATCCGACTAATCCCGCCGCGGTATAAACCTTTAACAACCTAATACAGTCGGTTTAAAATGCTAGAATGGTTACTGTATGGACCACTTTTTTTCACCGTTGCATCCTTAATCGTTTCGTTGCTTTCTAATTTTTAAAGTGCACTCATTGATATATTATGAAAGAAAGTTTCATAGTACAAGCTACAATGCAGGCTAGGGTGTGGGTGTGGTTTTGTATTTGTCCGGACGCAAATCCTCCTTGGAGGATGAAAACGTTTATTGGAACATATTTATTTCTAGCTTCTCGGACGAAAAAACTATGGTTGATCCAAATTAATCCACTGGTAGGGAAAGTGGGATTTCCGATTTTCCTCGATTATCATAATATGCATCGATAAACGATTCCCATCATCTAATACAAATCATCAATTCGTACTTGAAATATCATTAGCCAGTATTTCATCATGTTATAGAAAAAATTCATCCGAAAAAAAGGTAGAATGTGTGGCTAGCATACCTGACAGTGATATAGACTATATAAGGCCAACTTTTGAAATTGCCTCTCAATTTCATTTCTTTTAATTGCAATCAAATCATGCCTTATATATTTGCATCCGAATACACAAGTCGTTCAGATTCACTCAAAGATAAGGAAAACAGTCGAACTTTTGCAAAACGTTCCATAGAGAAGACAGTCATGTTTTAAACGAAAGGGAAAAACACAGCAGCTTGTTTGTTAGTCCAGATATTTGAAGGATATCATATAACAATCGTTTGCATATATCGTTGTTTCTGTAGTGTAAGAAGAGTTTGGGATATTCTAAAAGTTGGCTCATGAATTTTTAAAACTGTTAAATTACTTTTAGAGAAGATTTGTATTTTTTTAATATGAGGTAAAGCTGAGTCAGCTTTCTTTTTAGTGTCATTGCCTACATCGAATTTTATTTTGAATTATTCCTGTCTTTTTATAATCTTTCAAAAACATGTTTACTCAAACCAGCTATGAACATCGCAGATGTTTTGGTACGAGTCAAATATTCCACAAAGCTGTAACTCGATACACTTCCAAGCGCACTTTCAATTTACCCAATGTTCTAGACTTCCTATAGTAACATCATATCTGCTGCATATTACTGTGTCATGAAACATCTACAAAATATTCTCTAGTCCTAAACCCATCACCATACGTTAATAAACCCTTTTATAGTTTATTAACAATTTCCTAAACCCTTTAATGATTTCGGAGAAGCTCAAATACGGAAATAAGGGTTTATCACAAGTTGCACTTTCAGAAACCCTTAAAATTTTATGAGCTAAAAAAGGGTTTACGAGACATAATAACCCTAAAGGTTTCTGAAAGTGCAACGTATAATAAACCCTTGTTTCTGTATTTGAGCTTCTGTGAAACCCTTAAAAGGTTTAGGAAACTGTCAATAAACTATGAAAGGGTTTATTATTCTACGATTATATTTTACAGTGTAGTGCGAGTCAAAAATAATGATAGAATAGCAATGCTGAAGGCTTCTAATAATTAAAAAAGAGAAACAGATTTCCAAATGGTTCATAAAGCAGCTTTTGAAAGTTTTATTGTTGAAAACAGGATGAACGAAAAAAATCTTTAACTACTGAATACTAGCTTCAATGAAGATCTCCTGGATTAGAACTCAGATATTCTACTGAATATGCGCATACCTACTAACTTCAATTCTATGGTATTTCATTTTCTCGAAGCTAGCGATGCACCAAAGCTTCATTTATGCATAAAACCAAATTAGTTTAGTGTGTATTAGTATTCGTCAATTCGAGAGATTTTACTCTGAGGTACTGAATTAAGATAACATTGGAGATGAGGCTTTTTGAAATCCAAGAAATTCTGCAGCTCACACTTGAAGTTATTGATAACAGGTCTAAGTTCTGTTTCTAGACACTCGTTTCGACAGTAATAATATCGAACTGTAATCTATCAATAATATAAAAAACGATCTATTTCATACGCATGGTGTTAATATATTCGAAAGTGTCCTCTCAGGACTATTTTTCGCCCATCCGTTACATGAGAAAATATAGAGAGATCAACTAAACATACCTTCATTGAATATATCACATAATCTCTGAAAGACTGTCGTTTGTATTTCTTGAGCTTCATTCGGTAGAATAAGTGATAGTTTTCTGATAGTAGTAGTAGTAGTAATAGATTGATCAATCTGTGAATTAGAACTAGATTTTGAAGTGAAGAGTTGACAGAAAAGATGTTGAAATCTTTGTGTTATGATCTCAACCGTCGGTACATCATATAGATCATGCGAGCAAGTGAAGTGACATGAAAGACTTGCATTATCCAATGTTGGATTATAGACAAATTTGAGCATGAAATCAGATTTAGCCACTTCAAACGATTTTTGTAATGATACTCGTTCTAAAGTTGCATCGTTGAATGATAAGTTATTCATATCGGAAGACACAGTTATAAAATCAAACATAATCTCGAGAAAAGGAACATTCGATTGATTAGCGTGAAAATCACCCAAAATATGTTGCAACGGATATTGAGAATGTTCGAAAATCGACAAGTACCTTTCTCGAACATTTTCGACAAGTTCATCGAATGAACAATGAGGATCAAGTTGTAGACGATACGGTAGTGTTGCAACAAACATTCCAATCATGCTTTGTAATTCAATTTTGTATCGATTAGCATGTAAGCAAGATATACACAGGTCACTTTGACCATGAGTTAATTTGAAAAGAAATGCATAGAATGTTGCGAGTCCAAGTTGGAATGTTGTAAGCTTGTGTTCAGAGGCATAATTTATAAATCCAGTCGAAGTTTCACTATCGAAAGAAAAAGAAGCTACAGATGCTAATCCAGATCGCTGATGAATCAATGAACGTTCCCGATCAGTTGGTAATGATAATCGACAATCGAGATTATATCCTTGAAGTTGCGACTGCCAAAACTCACGTGATTGGCTCATGTTCATTAACTTTTCATGTATACTATAATCAATATATTGCAACGATTCTTCATCGTGTGAACATGCTGTATAACGGCTATAAGCAGTGCATAAATCTCCGAAAAAGATCAGAGAAGATGATCGATCCATTGCTGTATGGTGGCAAGCAATAATGAGAACATCAGAGTCTGTAATAAGTTTATTGTCATAATTTTCATTGAAGAATTTCTTTTGTCGAACTATTCGAACATTAAAAACACGACCATTGGGTAAATCAAATAATTTCGAGTCGATAGTCATTTGAGAAACAATATCATTCAATTCATTATCATTTGTAAATGTCAATTCATTAGAAAATGCGAACTTCTGATGATCATCATTGATGCATTGTTTCAGAGTGCCATTGTTACTGCTAAAAATGAGAGATGTGCGTAATATTGTATGTTTAGCCAGAATGCATCGAATAGCGTGTAGTAGTCGATCTACTAGCAATGAACCTTGAACTACTCGTAGCACAACTATTTCGTTATATATGGCAACTTCATTCGTGAAGCGAACTTGTTCGTCAAGAAAGATGCGTTCTTGAGCAAATGATCCGATGCCTGAAAATGTTAATAAGAATTATCTGATTTTGTCTGATCAGTATATACAAATGTGTTACCTTCTTCAATATGTAATGGATACCACTTTTCAGATCTCATGCTATTTGATAAAACAGTTTCAAGTAATTTTGCATGTTCAGCGACAGTATTGTGCTCAAAGAATGGTCTCATGGACAGTGTTTCATTGTCGAACAAAAATATTGACTGATAGTAACGATAAAGGCGAATAAGAAGCAGCGAATCGCCTCCTTGCTCGAAAAAGCTAGTTCTAACTGACACTCGAGGATTAGTGTTGTGCAGTATTTTACTCGAATTGTAATCTAGATGATTTTCTCCTCGATTAAGATGTATATCGTAATGCACTGAGTTTTGTGTGTTCAAGGGAGAAGAATCTGAAGTTATATCACCCATGGAAGATAATTTTTCGTTTTCAGTGAGTGACAATCGTTGGAAGCTGTTTAACTTCAAATTGTTTTCAGACATGTGAAATCGATCTTTAAATATAAATTCTTTCCAAATTCTAGCAATTGTTTTTTCTAACTCACTACAAGGTGCAATATAAATATTTTCATCCTGATTGAGTGGTGGTGAAATTTCAAGTAAAGCATTTCGATCGATTTTACCATTCGGAGTTAATGGAAATGTTGTAACAGTTACAAAGTGTGATGGTATCATATGATTTGGAAGCTTTTTGCTTAGATATACTCTTAAATTTTCACTGCAGTTCAGTATCGCTTTTGGTTGTGAGGTAGCTCGATCATATTTTTGTTCATCACTAATCTTTCCAACAAGCAATGTATGCAATAGCATGTTCTTATCATTCGATCCACGAACAGTGAGCATCTGATCTAAGACGTTATTAATTTTTGCTGGTAAACCAGAACGAGTTCCAATCGGACACATTCCAATGTTGATCTTTGACGCTCCTTCCATTAATAAATGCGAAATGAGACCAGTATCTAATCTGTTTTCAGCTTGCCCGATGAAGAATATTGCGCATTGACAATCATTAAAAATGAGTTTAGCATTATCATGACCGTCAAAAACTAATGGCACATCGCCATTAGTGTTTGAGTTGACATTGAAAGGAATAAGAGTGGTATTTTCTCTCTTATAAATAAACCATTGATTTTTGCTATTTT
>OENT01001694.1:25262-36654 GCA_900239685.1 Rotaria macrura | reverse complement strand
GAATTATTGTACAATCGATTTTAGAAACGAACATGCTCGCGCTACCCGAAGTACAAAATTTCGACTTGATGTTGGAACAAAATATTAAGCCCCTACCACCAGCTATCTACAGATATGATGATGAGTCTTTTGGATAATTTTTAAGTGTGCTTTTGTATAGAGATGAGAAATCATTTTTTTAACAATTTGCTGGTTCGATTTTCATCAAGATTCAAAAGCACAAACCATGGAAATCATGAAGAACACATATACATTTTTTCGACTGAATAAGATAAAATACAAGCTTGAACGCTAGCTGACTTATCGATAAAATAGATAAAAATATACAAAGTGAAATCTAAATTGTTCATCTAAAATATCAGTATCCAATGCTTTTCGAGTAACTTGAACCACATTCTGAAGGTGTCGAACAGCAATGTGAATATCACTGGGAGCATCATTTTGTTTTTCTCTTTACAGAATCGTCTAGTCGGACACGGAAATGACCCATGAGTCATTGGATCACTAGCAAATGATAACTATAAGTCACTTAGAGTCCATGAAATATTCTCGCTCAAAAACATCGATTAAAATTAATAACACTGACTTTCACTAACTTTTCAATACGTTAACAAGACCGTTAATTCACTCCTTCTTTTGTAATGCAAAAATATACTTATAACTTATCCAAAAGACTCATCGTCATATCTGTAGATAGCTGGTGGTAGGGGCTAAATATTTTGTTCCAACATCAAGTTGAAATTTTGTACTTCGGGTAGCGCGAGCATGTTCGTTTCTAAAATCGATTGTACAATAATTCCATGTGTTTTTTATATGTGGTGATCAAATTATGGCAAAGGAATAGTTGTAGTGATCGAGTTACATCGACTAGCCTAATTCAGTCAGAAAAGTAGTGCAAAGAAAACGTTGAAGATAAACTGTAATGTGCATAAAAAAATCAAAAGATAGATTATTGAACGAGGAATCGAATGGTATAATTTGTTTCATTAAAAAGAAAAAATGTTTTTGATGAAACAACTTTTTTCGGAGTGATTCTATCCAAATAACATGTATGGATCGAATTAGGACGAAAATATAGCAGCAGTGATCACATTAAGAAAGTAACACAACGAATAATTTTGTCAATTTGACAATTTTGTCATCACGATTACTCATAGAAGACTAATTAATTTTGAAGAAAAAAATGTTAGAAACGTAGAGCATTGATCACTCTATCCCGGAAAGAAAAAATGAGCTCAAGCGGATGTTGCTGAGAAAAGATATGATTGTTTTTCAAAAATCGACCGAAATAGGTGATCGAATTAGGGTCAGCTGCTCTAATTCATAAAAACCAAATAAGAAAATTTGAAAAAACGATTAATAATTTCTATGTTAATTTTAGACGAATGGTCTATTCGAGAGCAAGAAGCTATGATGTCACTGAACATTGACAGGAAAGTTGTTGATCCAAAAGAAGATTTAAATGTACAAAATCATGAACGCGTACGAACTTTCATACCCAGGCCGACGATTACGGAGTTCGTATACGGCTGTAAACGACCATAAACGCTCCCCACACGACCGTAAACGGTCGTATTTTAGCGTTTTACATGGTCCAGTATTACGGTCGTATCGCCGTATCGTATACGGGCAAATACGATCGTATACGGAGAAGTACGGTGGAACACGGAAACCGTTTACGGATTTTGTATACGAGGACCGTAAACGATCGTTTTTCTCTCCGTATATCGTCGTATCCCTCCGTATACGACACGGAGATATACGATCGTAATACTGGACCATGTATTTTGCCGTATTCCTCCGTATACGGTCGTTTACGGCCGTGCTTGTTCGACCTGGGTAGAACCAATTGAAAGTGAATTAAAACGAGTAACCATGTTGGAATTGAAATTAATAGATTTACGTAAAATAGCGAGTGATCGATTTCAGTATGCTCATGAGCCCATCCGATCGGTAGCTGAACAACGAGATATGATTACAAAATGTCTGAATCATGTTTATCCTGCCGAATATAAATACACTTTAATGGTAAAGAACATGGTGCTCAAATTAGCTGAATGTGATCAAGATTTTTTTAAAAGCGGATTAAAAGATTTTCGCAGATAAAAGACTTCAAATGTATTTTCTTATTTGTAATTATAAAAAATATAAGAACAGTTTGATCATAAAGACATATGTAGCCATCGTGGAAAATGAAAACAAACTATAAAAAAATAATCAATCAAATAATAAGCGATTGACAAACAAACTCAATACATGATGCCATACCATAATACAATGTGGTATGCCGATCAGTCAGTTGACAAATTGATTTCTAGAATGGATATAAGAAGGCATTTTGATCGTGTACAGTCGTCTTAAACTAAACAATGATTGAAGTATTCAGTATCTGTTCTAATGCGTTCTAAATCTACCAATATACAGTTGCAAAGAGTTAATTCATAGATTACTGATTATTTAAAAAGTTATTGTAGGTACTGTTCATTATTTCTTCTGAATAAAATATGAGTGAAAATTTAAATAAAAAACAGTTTCTCTCTTTATGATATAACGTGAACTTTAATTTTACTGTCACTGTAACAATAAAAAAGCTTCTCTAAATGTATTGTCTGAATAAAACATGATCTCATTGACAATAACAAAACAAAATTGTTAGAAAAATAAATTTTATAACTAAATATTAACTGACTAATGAATTAATTATTCATTGTGGAATATCTTCACCTTGATAGTAGGTTTAAATAAATTCTTTTGTAACATCTAGAAAGCATTGTTTAATAGTCTGTGGACGATTTCAAAATAAGAAGCGTTGTAAAAGTCTTTGGTAGTGTTTCTAACAGAAATCTAAAACAAAAAGTCAGCTGACATTTTATTTTTGCAATCGATGTGGAAAATGACACTATGTTTCTCTTAGCAAAGTATCACGAAGTTTCTAACGTGTGGACTGTTAGAATAACATTAAGAAAGAGAAATATGTCATATGTACATGAAGTAGATCTAGACTAATAAAAAAAATTTAGGAATTCGAAGTTTAGATACAATGAAAAGAAAAGTGTGAAGAATTTTCAGCAAGTGTCAACTTGACACTTTGTTTTCATGAGCAAAGTGTAAAACAAAGTGTCAAATGAACATCGCAAGGGTCTTGGACACTTTGTAACAAAGGCGAACCCTTGCTGTTAGAAACACTGGTCTTTGGGAAAATGTCGGTTGAGATAATCTACATACACTTGCACGTACATACACGAAACGAAATCACCATTGAATCAAGTTACACATTTCCTCTATGCGAATGAAGCATTTAACAGAGTTCGCTGGTTCATAACAGTACGTTTCGATCTTTTAATATTCAGAAAACAATCGAAACACTGACGAACTACAGAAAAATGACTGTCTTTGTTTGTACTGCAAAAAAAGTAAAATAGAAGTGATATCAGCAGCAGTTTTTCCTTAATCGACAAAGATGCAATACTTATCTGGAGTCGTGCTATAGACTATCATTCTATGAGTCAGTACTTTGTAAATTAACAAAAGCATGATCTAAAAATCTACTTGCTGAGTTACATCGGCTTCATTTTTTGCATAAAAATTAAGATACAAAAGTGTGTATTTTGAGTTATCAATCTATTCACACAAAAAGGTAAATAAACTGTAGTTGATAGCTGAAAGTTCATGGTAAAACATAATTTGGGAAAGAAATGAAGACACTATGTACTCTTCGTATTGCAGATTTGAGTTCTATGGAAACAGGTGAAAGGAATGATATGAACAAATTTAGGATCTAGCGTAAGTTACAGTTAAGTACATCCAAACAAAATGATGCATTCAAGAAAATAGAATCACTTTAAAAGTAATTTCTAAATTTTAAAATTTGATTCAACAAGCATACTCGAGTCTGAAACCGAAACATTACCTTTGGATGCTTCTTCGTTAATATTTCTTTATTCTTGCTCTCCAATTTAAATTTACTTCTGTTATTTTTTGGTATGTCAACTTGTGAGAGGTAAATTTCCAACGATCAATTTGTTTTGCTCCACTTAATAACAATGCTCTGAACTCGGGGAAAGAGGAAATTCATTTTTAGATAAACGTTGCCTTTATCTTTACTATGACGACAATGAACGTAGAAAAACTAAAACCACCTGATGAACTTGAACGGAAAATGATGAATCAATACTGAATCGGGTTAAAGGTTCAATGATCTGTATAACTTTAGGCGATGCTCTTGGTGCACTTCTTGAATTCGGGCCTTCAGAGTATTTATATTTAAATCCAGTGACAGAACTTCATAGAGGAGGTACTTCGAGTCTCAAAAAAGGGTAGACAGAGATATTTATCGTGCAAATTACAAATTTTACTTGTAGGTTCCAATTTCTACAATAAAAAACGCAAATTAACTAATTTTAAACGATTTCGATAAAACAAAATTCTATTCTTAAAAATAATGTCTTTAAAATGATATTATTGACAAATCTGGATCTAAATGATATTGTTACCATGAATGCGCATTTCAATGAAGCTGATCCAGAAAAGAAAATTCTCGGCCGCTTTTCACAATCCACTATTCCATGGAACGATATTTTAGTAGTGTCTCGTTTAAATCATATAGGAAAAGAGTATCTATTTTATGTTCTTCTAAAGTTCATCCCCAATACTTCAATTTCTCTTTGTGGATTTGCTTCCTACAATCAGTTGGTTCGCTATAAATGGTGTTACATGAATGATTATGGTCATCAACTTGAAAATGCTTAGATGAAAGAATGACCGTTTCTGATTCTTTGATAGAATTTCAACAATTCAACGTTTCTTGTAGTCATAATGACGTGCTTACCAATGGTGCTCTTATGCGTCTCGTATCGGTACTACTGTTCTTTTATCGACAACCAACTGTAGCTGTTGAATTTTCTGATTGCAATGGTACTCTCATTCATGGTGATCAAAAGTCGTATGATGCGTGTCGATATTATGGAGCTCTTATCGTATAGCGATACTTCCAGGTGAATCGAAAGACATTCTATGAAGTGAGATGTTTTGTCCAAGTCATGCATCATGGTTTGGTAATCAAAGACTTCATGAAGATTTGGAAATGATCTCTGCCGGATCTTTCAAAAGATCTAGTGGTTTGAGATATGAAATTCGAGTAACAGAGTATATTGTGAATTCTCTTGAAGCTGCTCTGTTCAGATGAAAAGGGTGTAGATGGAAATGCAAGAGAGAGTATCCCCCTTCTCTTTACCGATATCTTCCTCAATATTTTCTTTTCTTTTTGACAAATGATGTCATTCTTACAATAAAGACAGTGTTTTTAGTACTTCTTTCCATGTGTTGAGCTATTCGAGCTGTAGAAAAATTATCTTTTAAAAGCTTTTGTTGCATACAGGTTGCAGCAATAAATCTTTATCTATATGCTACTATTCATTCAATAGCAGAAGAAAATAATATTCCACCTAATGCAATGGATAATAAACAGTGGAATCAAATAGGATATTTTTATTAAAAGAAAAGTTTCACACTAAATAAAACATTTTGTGTCGATAAATGTTCTTTAGGCTACATTTATTTCTTTTCGTGCATGATTATTGTTCCTGGGCCCAAATTTTATCCATTACAAGGGTATGGGTATTGCTCTTTCTCTTTTAGCTATTTATCGCTGCCACTGTGCATGAATAGAAAGAGAACAGGACACTTGCTGTTCTTGTTCTGTCTTGCCGAGTAAAACTCACATAGATAAGGACAACATAAACGATGAATATGATGAGTTATAATCGAGCTGCTGGTATAGCTCGAAGTACAGAGGACACTCACTTTACAGGTGTATCCAAAAAGGTAATTGAAGATTGTTTTCTTGGATCATTTTTGTATATTTATTTTCTTCATTTCATTTCTATTTCTTCTTCCGGTGTGTATTTTATCTATGAAGGATTATAGAATACTCGATTATTGAAAAGTAATCAAAATGTACAGAATATATTACTAGCTATTCTATGAATTTGTTTGGTTTTGGTAGGAGAACTCAGAAAAGATTCTCTATCGTTTCATTTTCAATCTATGATTTACTGTGACAATTGTGTAATTCAGACAAGTATCTATTACAAAAATATGTATAATATCAAAATGAATATCGCAATCAATGATTTGTTGATCTGAACTGAAATGCAAGTTCTTGGTCTTTAATCACTTATAGATGTTATTCTTTAATTCTAGAAAAGCTTAATGTCTAATGAAAAAAGTCTATTTAACATTTTTTTCTATGTATTAAATACACACTATTTTCTGACGATAATAGACGTTAATAATAAGAATTCCTCCAGCTTACATATTTCTAGAATAGTCTCTTTGAGTAAAATAGCATTTGTCTTCAATAAAGTTTTATATTTTGTATTTAGACCGTAGGAAAAAATGCTCTATTGGCAAATCAAACGAGATTTGTTATCATTATTCCACCGCAACAATGTTGCAGAGAATCATTTTGATCCAATCGATGGCCTCCGAGCTATTGCTAGTCTACTTATTATCTGTTGTCATACAGTACCTATTTTCGGCATATTAGTTCAATCGTATCCTGATTTTCAATGGCACGAATATTTAAATAGTGTGGCTTTTGCTTTAATGCCGTTATTGAATTCAGGATTGGAAATTTTCTTTGTTCTATCTGCATTTTTATTAGCACATAAATTAATTAAGCAGTGGGAAAATGATGATAGTTGTCATCAATGGCTTTTGCAACATTATCCAATGTCACTTTTAAAGCGTGCTTTGCGATTTTGGCCTGGTATTTTGTTAGCAACAATAATAATGTTCATTTTTGGTGAACATCGGCATGCTGTCGATGCCGACAATAAGTCTCCACGCATGACATATTTAAGCATATGGTTGTTCTTTCAGAATTATATCGATCATGATCGTTGGCTATGTAGTTTATCTCCTCTGTGGACTATTAGTTTGGATGTACAAATACACATTATATTACCATTATTATTCTACTTGTTGCATTCATGTCGTAAATATATTTCAGTTTACAATTCTCTGGCAATACTATTGCTATTAACAATCGTTCGATCGATGTTTGTGTTTGACCCAGTAATGATGCCAGTAACTTCAAGTATTTTACGATATCACACATTAATACTCGTGACTCCGAAATATGTATGTTCATGGCTTCAATCAAATTATAATATTACGCTACCATTCGAATGTCTTCAATCAAATCCATTAAAATTCTTTATGCACAAGTTATATTTTTCACTTGAAACACGTCTNGGAAGTTTTATTATTGGTGTCATGGTAGCAATAAAAATCACTCAAGTGTCTCATGAACACGGTCAATCTAGTACATGGAAAAAATTCTTTATTTTCAATATGATCTTGTTGTATTCGTTATTAACAGTCACACAAAGTCTTGACTCGCCAAATATATCTGAATTTGCACTACGCTTCGCGATAGCCACTTCTCGAACAATATTAGCAATTAGTGTAGGATTTATTTTGTTTACGGTTCTATGTCCACCGATGCACCCATACCATGCACCATGGATCCGACGATTTCTTTCAAATCGCATATGGCTTCCGATATCAAATTTGAGCTATTTAGTGTATCTAATTCATTGGCGTATAACATTTGAAATGGTTTTCGGTGGACCCTTATTGTTTCTAAGAAAGTACTCGGTTTCGTACGCACTTATTATTAGTTTACCGATTATTCTATTCATATCCCAGATTGTTGCCTGTATTTGGTTTTTATTCATTGAAAAACCTTTTGAACGTTTTGTTCATCAACATCTGAACACTAAAAAGTCGAAAAAAATCAACTGATGTCGATGCATTTAAAATCGATGAATAAATACTCTTGCACACGATTATTTCAATATTCTCCTTCATTTGTTAGATAAATTCTAGGACATATAGTGTATAGAAAAAGAACATCATCATGTAATTAGGTACAATCAAAATTATATACAGTGGTCCATTCAAACGCACCGAATCGAATTGGCGTAAGTATAATTTTCACTGGTGGAGGTCTATTGAGATTTCCTGTACACAAAACAAAATGTCTATTACTATTTTTGATGCGTACATTAGTTGCACTATAATTTTAATGTAACAATCATCGAAATATGTCGTGCGCGCTGTTCATATTATCGATAAAAACGTTCATAATATACATCATACAAGCCAATTGAGTCCGTAGTTATCCACTACTCTGCATTCTTTCACCTTCCTGATCAATGTTTGTGTAGAGCAATCGGTCTGACTCACTATCACTCAGATAAATATGGCTAAGTTTTAATATCACATATTCGTCAACATGGGGATTACTCTGCAATAACTATTAGTAAAATTTGAGCACACGCTGTTTTAATAACGAATAGCAATAAAATTTGACAGATTTAGAATGCATTTAATATGAATGTAAATATTTTTGTCATCATTTGAAATGTTTTGTTGATTTGGTGAAATAATTGATTTAAAAAAAAGTTAAAAGGCATATACTTTGCAAAACGATGACAATAATAGAACATTTTTGTAAACACTCTATCCACTTTGTCATAAATTAGTATCTATTCGAATATTGTTCATATCCAAATTTTAAAGTTCATTCTTTGCATATATTAAGAAATTAGTGTCCAATACGATGTAATCGCTGCATGTTTTAATCCAATATATAAAATAGTTTGATCACGAAAATCTTATTTTGTATAGATTAACTACTGACAATCTGTTATAGTTCGTATTGAAATTAGAGATACACCGATGATATCCTATCACACATGTCATGCTCTTATTCAAAATCGGTTACACGATGACATAGTCGGGCTGTGAGTAAGAATATGGTCACACGAGACTCGCATCCAAGACCTCAGTCGACGGCCAAGCAAGTCGTAGCGACGAGCGTTACTTGTAATCAAGAAAAGCAAATTAATTGACACATACTTTAAGCCTTGTCGAAAAGAAAAAGCTATTAACTTTTAGTTGATAGATAATAGAGAAAGCCGAAAATCACAGCAACTTCTTACTATGTAGAAGTTAATCTTATCTTCGAAAAAAGTTTTCAATGATCACGTTGAAAATGAATAGTATACGTGTTAATCATCTATTCGAATAATGTACTCTACTCGAGCCGAATATTAGAAGCTGTTAGATTATCAAACGTGATATCATAATCGATCGATTTCAACAAAAATTTTCTCCAAATATCGTATCAGTTTAAATTTATCATTCGGAATAAATCATATAGTTGATCATTATAGCGAATTGAAACAGATCTCAACAAGCATATCATATCATATATTTCCCACTTTGAACACCAGGTTCGATTTGGTGAATATGTTTGATTATGTGAAACTAAATATAAATGAATCATACGAATCTTCAATTCAAGCCCTCCGCTCACATCAAAATAGATTCTCGATTCGTATTACTGAATTATTCTGTTAAGTTCAAGCGGCATAAATTTCAAAATTAACATTTCAGATATTAACTATTATGAAACTTTTGCCCTACATAATAATTAACTTACTCTTCATCATAGAAATGCGTTGCACGCCAGCAGGTTATGATCGATATTCATCAATAACTTTTTCATGTTCAGTTATGATCTTTGAAAGCAGCTGCTTAGTTTCACTATCAAACATACAAACGACTGACAAATGATTACGCTCATGTTAGAACATTTCGTTTCGATTCTTATCTGGCCATTGACACGTTCGATGAAGTGTCGACTATTCTGCTCTCTTTTTGTCTATAATCATCTTGGACTATCATGGTTCATGATGTAACTTTTCTAACCAATTATCAGCGAAAATTCAACCGACAGATCAGAAAAACATGGATAGTTAAGCAAAACAATATCAAATTCACTATTTATGAACATTTTTACTAGTCTATAGAAAAACGTTTTCGTTATCGAAGTGTATTTTTAGTTTTTTCCAAAAAAAGTGTTCAAACCGAGGAATAGTCAACAAGAACAGGCCAATCAAAACACATTAATGTTGATGATTTCATAAAGAATGGATGATTCATCTTGATTTTTCGTTAGACTATACATGACGTAAGAAAGAAATTTCGGTCACCATTTATCATGCCTGAACAACGATCATGCCTTGAACATTTTTCTACTGAACTTTTTCATCTTGTTTTCGCTTACCTTGCTCCTCATGATCTGCTCCACGCCTTTAAGAAACTCAACAAGCGATTTACTGCGATACTCACCCAGCAACCACTCTGCTTGCCAAGTAATCGACACATGAGCTTTAAATTGTACACTCATTATCTGACTAAAATCATACCGAAACATGCTTCACAATTCGTCTATCTTCACTTATCAGAACGACGTGCTCCATATGCACTAGATTGGTTTATCTCAGAAGTGTCTCTTGATAAATGGACATGGCCAAAGTTACAAGCTGTCGCTATCGAAGATGTACCATTGTTTGTGCTCGAAACACTATTAAATGACGAATCATTCTTGTGCAATATTCAATCAATGTCGCTCGACATTGATGATGAACGATATCATCATTCTCAATACAGCGAATTTACTGATTTCAACATTGTAATTCCGATCCTGAACTATTATCCTCAACTGCGTTCTCTCTACTTGCTTATTGGCTATCGTCTTTGTCAGAACTATCTGTCCTTATTCAATCAACATTGCCCTCGAATCAATATCCATCGGAATTTACAAATACTTACTATCGATGAATGTTCAAGAGAATTTTTCATGAAGCTTCTCAACGATAATCATTTACCTCGATTACGCCGACTCAAAGTCACCATCTCTTGGTAGGTAACATGCACTCGAAGGGAACCGGTGAACGGAAAATTTCCCTGCCATTTGTTTTCTAGTGATTTCGCTGATTTGGGAATCGAGCCACCGAGTCCGATGCCATTACAACAAACCTTTGTACCTGAATTACGTTACATCAGCATTAAACTCTGCGTCGGTGTCACTTGGGTTTTAACATTTTTCGAAGATCTTCAACGTCATAGTCAACTGGAGCGCTTGGCAATATCGGGAGACATAAAAGCCGGTGGAAAAGACAGTCTTCCTCGAGTGCCCGTACTACGACGATGGTTGGCATTGAACAAATCGAGTACATTTACATTTCAAATGAAATTCGGCATGTATCACGTCCTCGATGGTGGAGAACGCAGTGATGATCTTTATATCGAATACCAAAAAGCGACCGGTATTAAATCAACGGCATATTATGAGCACGTCAACTTTTGCCATCCACAAATGTCCCTCTCGTATCCTACGACGAACAATACCATGGATTTGGAAGACACTGATGGCAGCAACACGACAAATAGTAGTAATTGCATTCCAGATGAATCTATCGACGAACATTGTCAAGAAGTAAGAAAGTGAATAGAGGCCAATATCTGTTAGGAA
>OENT01001694.1:0-25182 GCA_900239685.1 Rotaria macrura | reverse complement strand
GAATATCGAACTCGGTATTTTACTCTCATCTCAAATTGAAATATTGTACTACAATGCCAAAGATGCCGATTGTTCACTCAAGGATCTTGTTCGAATTGTGGACAAGCTTTTCAGTCATTCTTCATCGATACCTCACCTCAAACAATTGACGCTAAATGTTGATGGTCATCCAGATTCATGGCTTTCTACTCGCCATTTGGTCCGTTGGATAGGAAAAGTGGCCAAACGCTTTCCAACACTCATACATTTCACACTGTACTGTCAATATGAGACATTTCTTCAAAATTCTCCTTACAATTTAAGCCAATTGGCTCCAGAATGGTACGTCATGTCAACGCTCTCTCAATCAACATGGAATGGTTCATTAAATTACCGACACAAGCCACATTCATTAGACGTTTGGTTGTAAATAAGTTTTTTGTAAATAAAGAGAGAACATTTATAAAGACAACTCGGTAGTTCTATGTGATTGATCGATTTGGGCAGTTATGTAAGCGCGTACAAGTTCATGATAAATATTTCGTTATAAATATCCTATCACCGTTTTCTCCTTCATCTTAAATTAACAAAGGCTAACTTTGCCTCTCGGAGTATTTTAGAGTGTCCCTCCATCGATCTGATTTTGATTCATACATTGTTATTGCAGCATGATCACAATTCTCGATCTAATAGAAACAAATATCTTTTCCTTTACTGTGAGTTAGTTTTACTAATTTTTGACTTGTTATACAATTGCGAGTCATTTATGTTGTTGACGTGGTGCTGAGGGGAATAATTCGACGATCAGTTCAAATTTCAGATTAAGATTGAAAACAAAATTGTTAAAAGTAAATAATGAACGAATATTTTTCTTGTTTTGTTCTTCAGTGACATTGAAAATCGTGAATTAATAGATTGAAAGATAGAAATCAATGATCAATGTGTCCAATGAGTGATTAGCCGTTACTTTGAAGATTTGAGTTTGCTTAGAAGTCTAAGTTGAAATTAAAGGAAGAATTGATTTAAACAAAGTTTATATATCGCTCGTTGTTCCGTCAAAACAGATTGATTTTGATGAATTAAAACCGAATAATATTGACAATATGAAATCATCGCGTCACTGTATTGATTACTGGGATTTTGAGGGTGGGAGTATGAGTGATTTTAAGCCTTCATTTCACTCAGACCAAGACCCACACCCAAAATATGTGTCTCGAGAGATGCTTGTTGCAAAGAAGGTCGACTAAGCAGCGTTATTTATTTTCTATGGTAAAGAGAATGCAATTTTACCGTTTTGGTGAGTAGGGTGTGGGTATAGTGAGGGTCTAATTGTACTTTAGAATTACACCAACACTCAGCCAACAGCCACTACTATGCCCGTACTCACCTGAATTCCCTTCCACAGAAAACCACATCCACACTCACCTTGATTTAGGGTACTATTTCGTTTTTTAGAGTACTGCGTTATTGTCTCCATCCTGTACTTTCAGGACCGAGTCAAGCGCGGCTCAAGGGCCGACTTGCTCCTGGGAATTAATGAAAAATTTAAAATAGTTTTATTTTAGTCAAGCTTGGTTTTACTGATGTTCGCAAATAATAAGTAGTCATAGAGAACATATTTATTAGTAATTGTTTTTTCTTTAAAAGAAAGGTAACGTGCTTCAGGCTGTTGATGCTTTTTATATTCTCCACTCATCTACTCGTATTTACACTTTGTTGAAGAAGAAACGACAGCTCATAAAGAAGCACATATTTTCATTTGGTAAACAATGACTTGTGCTACACCACTGAATCTCTGTCCGACGTGTGAGACGGTTACTACCGAACAAAAACCGAAACCTGGTATTTTATTTTGTCTGGGATGTCAAAAACATTTCTGTTCTCAACATATTTTGCAGCATCGACAGCATCTGACAGATTTATTCCAGAATGTAGTTGTAAATGAAAGAAACACATTGCAAGAGAAATTTTCTGCAACTGATGAGCAAGAGTGGTCCACCAATATCCAACTACAATTAGAGACAATCAACAACTGGGAATTAGATTCAATTGAAATGATCAAACAATCAGCAGCACTTGCTCGCAAACAACTAAAGGAAACAGCTTTAAAAGAATATGAGAACTCAAAGAAACAATTTTCTATGCTCTCTAATGAACTACACACTATACATGAAAATGAAAATTATTTTGAAAATGATATTGATCATTTCACAAAAAAATTTCAAAAGCTGAAATATAACGTGGAACATCTTCCTATTGAAATTAGCATCAAGAGTCTTCCAAATGAATTAATTTTAGTCAAAAAAATAGTTGAACCAGCTACTATCACTACTACTCGTTCTACTCCATCTTTTTTTTTTGTTGATCAACTTCTTACATCACACAAGCCAAAGATATCCATTAATCTATCACCAAGAGAAATGGGTACGATGTATCCCATCGGAAATCAATTAATCACATTTTATTCCGAAAATGAACTACCAGCTGTAAATACTTGTGATGGCTCATGGAAAAGCTTGCATGCGATTAGTGGCGCTAGCGAATTAGAATGGTCCGATCACTTACAATTATTTTTAGTGCTAAAGTATGCTAGCCAACCCGGTGAATTGAATAGAGTATATCATTTTGATCCTATTTCTGGAGCGTATGAAGAAATTTTGAAGAAACCAGCAGCTCGCAGTAGCAGTACTGTTTCAAATTTTAATATCACAACCTTGGCATGTTTTGAACAACACATTTTGATTGGTCTCGGCGACAAAATTGAAAAGTGGTCGGCTGATGATCGCGAATGGCATTCTGGTAAACAATCTCCTACTCGTTGGTTGCCACCGATCTCATGCGAGTCAAAAGATAAAATAAAATGTATTCGAATGAACGATCTTTATTATGCACTTATAATCGCAAAAGTTTTTCATCGGCAGCAAAGAGCGAACAGCGAATACTATTTCGAATTAAGAAACCATGGCATGTCAATAATTCACCGTATAAAGACAGATTACTATGATTCACTTAGAACTATGCGATTGCTTATCTTACCGAATAAATCTGGTTGGCTATTCTTTTTTCGAGAGAAGGATAATGCTTGCTGTTATGTACTTGGTAATGATGTTAAACGACACGATCAAAATATCGTTCTCTCATCAAGAGTCATTGACATTGCTGTCCACAATAACTTAATTTTTCTTCGAAAAATAGATGACACTAGTAAGAAAGACGTCATCAAAATTTATGAATGGCAGACCTGAAAAACTCTGAAAGACGAATAGAAACTGAACGTGAATTTCTATTTTTTCTCAATTAACAACCTATATATAATTTCATACTCACGCTTTCTATGCTTTTCAGAAAAACTACATTTGCAGCTATAGACCATTCTTCTTAGAATGCGGATGAATGTCGCTGTGCATGTAGGTGTCTGTCTGTTGTTTTTGATTCGTACCCACAACCCCACCCCACGCCGATCTCGAGATCAACCAACATCCTCACCTCACAATAACAAAACTAACCACACCTAAAGCGCATCACCTATGGAAATCATATAGAAGAGTGAAACTTTTAATTGCCCCTAATGGTATATAGAATATCAATTGAATATTCTAGTATATCAGACAAGGAAAACATAATCAGCATAACATTTAATAACAGTGTGAAATTTGGTTAAATTCCACTAGCCAATCGTCAACCATCTCAAATATTGAATTTAGTTTTTTTCGATTTCATTAAAATGATAGCTAGATAAATATAACAGTCTCGCGTATTTCTATTCTAAACAGTTTAGAATATAATCAATAATTTAAATTTCTTCAAGGTAACACATCACATATTCCCTACGCTACGAGCAATTACATGTAATAAGTTTTTCTAACTTTCTATGGATATGTTCAGAACCTCTGTTTCAATAAAAGCTCTTGCTTCTGAACATTTCGATGTTCTTTGAATATCAAAATTCCTATAAACTCGGTGAATCAATATCATCGTGCAGTTTTACAATTAAAAGAAGCGTTGTCACTGTTATTTCTTCACGTCAATACTGTAAGATGCACTGCTTTTGCATATACTGTCTACGAATCAGTAATATAAATCAATGATACGCTAGTGGCCTGATTCACCAACAAGACTAAAGTGATTTTATGAGTTAGCAGATAGTCTGTGCTATTTGTTCCAAATATAGTTTGATCATTTCTTAGTATTATCAAAACTAATAGAGGTCCTCACACACTGAGACTGGCATGTTAGAAATACAATAACTGTTCGGTATCAAAATAATGATGGATTCATAGGAAGGTTCATTTAATAGTTTTCCCCGCGACCTTCAAATTTCAAATGATCGACATTGAAAACTTTTATTATTCTATTTTTTTTTCGCAGTCAATAGGATAACTTTGCACGAATTATGAGAGTATTATGATCATCATTTGAACTTTACTTTTTGATGAGAATCAAAACACCAAATAAAAATAAAAAATCTAGCATGATGTGTATTTAAAATAACTCGATCTGATCTAAGCTAATTTTTAAAAATTTTCCTTGACAGGTTTTGCCAATGGTAAAAGTGTCGTCGACGTTGAGTAATTACATCCATCATATCAGATGTATGTAGATAGGATACCGATTGATATACGTGAAGGGATATTTTTTGCATTCTACTCTGTGTTAAAAGATTATTACTCAACATCAATTTGTTTTCAACTTAATATTGTATTCTATACGAACAACATACGGAGGTCCGAAATTGATGGTTTATCAAATAAAAAAAAATTCTCCATCACTACTCATGACCTTCATTTCTGTTATTTATTACGTGAAAATAGTACGAAACAGGCAACATATTCATTCATTATGAAACTGACATTGTGTGAATGTCGATCAACTTTCTTTGCAATGGTGTTGACGCTGTGGATGTGAAGTAAGGCTGTGATTTGGGAGAAATCTTACCGCTACACACACAACTATTGAGTTTTGGCTTCGCACGACGTTCTTTATGCTATTAAAGTATCAACACAATTTCTATTTGTCAACTAACAATAAGACATTGATGTGTTAATGAACAAAGGAATTCTATTTTAAATTTAAATAGTCTTTTACAATTGGCATAAATATTAAATAAGCATCGTATCTTTCTTCTATCCTCTTCTTAAACTATCATAAATTGATGATTTACTATAATATTGTGAATAGAATTAAAAGTTATTGTACAACGATTCATTAAAAATCTAAAGTAGTTTGTAAATAAAAACCAATGGAGGATGAATAGATAAACGTTATTTTATAAGGAACTCATGGTTTCTCTTCGGAACATCTTTTCATAGTAAACAAAGTTTATATTTCGCTCGTTGTTCCGTCAAATAGAATTGATTTTAATGAAATAAAACCGGATCTTATTGACAATATAAAGCTACCATGTAATTGTACTAATCACTGGGACTTTGAAGAACCCGATCCTCGATTTGGCTAGCATCGTATCGATGCAATGAATCGTAGTGAAGTTCAATTTCAAATCGATACAATCGAGCAACTTCATCATAAATGAAATGTCGTTTGTGCTCGTTTGAATCGACCAGACCTAAATCATCAAAGTTCAACATAAACGAATAGAAAAAGTGAATTGATGATTAGATATGGCTTGGTTGGTGATCTGTCGTGTTTTTTATTTTATCCTCCATTGTTTCTTTGCGAACTAGACCTCAAATAGAATTAGAAAGCATCTGAAATTGCACAAGAATGAACGATTTTGATAATCTTTCCGATCGTCTTCTTCATTATTGTCGTAAGTGTTTGGTTCATTTCGAAATCAGTCATTGAAAAATGATAATCGCTTACGGTAGATGTAGACTGGCTTCTTTTGGCCGAGTCGATATGAACGAAATATCGCCCGAGGATTTTGAATATTATTGAAAATAATGAAAGAATTGGTCGCAAAGAGATTCAATTCCAATTCACAGACTGTTGTTGGAGGAAGAAAAACAGTGAACACGAGGTAGATTGACATGATTGAACAAATTTATGCCATTTGATCGTTGTTTTATCGAAACTTGTTCTATGCAAGAAACATTCTAAGTTGTCGAATCGAAGAGTAACAATTGTCAATTATCATATATTCGAAAATAACCGATATCAATCAAACCTTTTTACGATGCAGTGCAAATGTACTGCATCCGAAAACCATTAGCTACGTTCTCTGGATAGCTTGAACTCTTCTCAACAAGATTCCATACTGTTTTATCTATTGTTGTCTTTAAGAACATACAGATATTGTTGAGTCAGTAGAAAAAAAGAAAATAAATTCGTTGAAATTTCAAAGATATCAACATATTATGTGAAAGAAATTTGCCAATTGTTTATTGATTAATCGCGAAGAGATTTGCTCTTAAAACATCTTCGAATTATCCAACACTTTCTTTTTCTTTATTCTGAACTTTGAATTCTACTTCATTTCGATGTTATCAAGTTTAACTGTTTGTAATGTATTCATATAAAGTGTGATGACTTTTTCTTCTGATGGAACATCTTTCGAATGTATTTCTTTGAGTGTGTGTGGTGTTGAGTAGGTAAGCGTAACGAAAACGAAAACACTCATACACTCGCTCTGAAAACACATTCACACCCTTCCTGAATCGTTTCTTCTTTTCTGTAAAGTTAAAGCATTGCAATTAGTTACTGAGTGGCGATATTGCTTTGCACACTGTCACTCATATTGTTACTTGGAGTTGTAATTGGACGACATCCTATAGATTTCATTGTCGGATGATCTCTTGTATGTTATCAATATTATTCTGAGTTTTTTTTATACGATCGTATACCAATTGCGAATCATCTGCTTCATAAAACTTGAGACATCTGGTTAGGAACATTAAAGCTTCTGAATATTTTTTCATCTTACTATAAATTTCACCTATCTGCTGTAGAGTCCATCCTATTTCATGATGGCTTTTTAAGACCATTCGCTCTTGAATAGACAACATTTTCTGTAAATCAATTAATAGTTCTTTGATTAATCCTTGCTCCGAATGCATGGTGATAATCGCCTGAAGACAAGTAATAGTAGCTGAATCATCCGCAGGAATACATGCTTCTAAAATATTTAAAGCTTGTTTATAATCGTCGAGCCTTCCATTAGAGTATTCTCTCATGTCACCAATCCTCATCATAGTATAAGCAATCCTTGGATAAGTTTTTCCCAACACTTGCATGTGGATAGTCAGTTTTTCTTGAAAATAATTCAAACCATGCACATACTCTCCTCTTTTTACGTATAATCGAGCTATTCGGTCTAGATTCTTCTTAAAATCAGGAAGATCATTTGGCAAAACCTTTTCTTCCATCTCAAATGCGCAATGATAAAATTCTGTTGCATGGTCGTATTCTAATTTATTGTCATACACACTACCAATATTCCAGTGTGGATGAAATATATGGGTGTTGACAAGGTAAAAGTCGTTGGTACATTTCATTTGCTTTTATCATATAATTTAATGAAAGTTCGTATTCTCCCTTGATATCATACACTGCACCAATAGATATCATAGTGTGAGCTTTGTTTATGTGATCATTAGGGTAGCATTTCTCATCAATAGCTAGAACGTCTTTGTAATAATTCATTGCTTTATCACATTCACCTTTTTCTTTATGAATAAAGTCAAGGTTATGCAGCGAGTTCGCTTTACGAGTATCATCATTAGAAAACCGTAATTGACGTATAGGTACGCATATAGTTCCCTAATGCCATACCTAACTTGCCTTTTTCAGTAAATATATTACAGATTTGATCATAAAAATCAACAATACCTTCATGATCTCTTGGCAATGTTTCTAATAACTTTTGAAAATATTTTTCTGCTCTATCTATTTGGCCCATCTCATTGAAAAGAAGTGGCCCAAATAAAATCGTTGAACTTATATTTTCTATATCTTGTCTCATTGAATCAATATATTCTTGAATATTCTCTCGTCCATCGTCTGTTACTGTCATTTGAATTTTCCGTAATCGAAGATTTTGATCGAATTGTATGCTGTTTATGTTAAATATAGATCCAAGACTAAACAAACTTCCTGTTCATCTTGTGCTTGATCTGCCACAAATTCAAGAGCTATACTGATATCACGGCTGGTTGAAAAAAATCAATTTATTGATGTAAGAACACCACTGTTGGCTTCCAATTAGTTAAATTCTTCAGTTGATATCTGTTGTCCATGATACAACTTGAATGGTTCAGTGTTAAATGTGTTTCTCTCACTTTCTTGTTCTAGTTGTGTGCATAAATCAGTAATATAAAATCGAAACAGATACAGCTACTCAATGTCTTGTATCCGTAGAGCTTTGTTCAGAAATCTATACATAAAGGAATCACGAGTATACCACTCTATTAGTTTGTCAGATGTATACACTCTAAAAAAAAGAATAAAAATTACACGGAACCTTTAAAGAATCTGACCATGTGCCCACAATCAGATCCTTTTTTCTTCGAAACCTTTATAAGTTCGGTAGAGCAAAAAAATGGTTCGTAGGCAAATACGAAACTCGAAAAGTTTCGTAGTGAATATAATGGTTTTATGCGAAACCTAGTACGAAACCATGAGGTTTACTGCGAAACTTTTCGAGTTTCGTATTTGCCTACGAACCATTTTTTTGCTCTACCGAACTTAAAAAGGTTTCGAAGAAAAAAGGATCTGATTGTGGGCACACGGTCAGTTCCTTTAAGGGTTCCGTGTAATGTTTTTATTCTTTTTTTGGAACTTTCAACATATTTGCAAGCTTTTTGTCATCTACCGAACCTTTTTGAGGGATTCGGTAAAGCTCTTATTTTTCTTAGAATGTAGCTACTACGAAAAAATTCGATTTTCTTGCGTTCCACTTTGTTTGTTCGATAGTAATCTGAACACTTATTGAGCATAACATGCTTACCACTCTCTGTGTGTGGCATTTGTTGTAGAGCATCAATTAACAACTGATTCCACAAGAATAATGCCGAATTTTTCGACAAATTTCGAGTAGTATTTTGTCTTTGTTGATCGAACAGACTGAATTGCCATCAGATGCTTGGAAATCAAATGAATAGTATTCTGAATTGATTCAATCAGAGAATTTAGGTCTGAGAATATGCCAACAATTTTAGAATAATTATCCAGGAGATGGATCTGGTAATTAGGATTTAAACTGAATATAAATATTGAATTAACTGTTAATAATGAATGTATTTCAGACAGCACGGCATGTGCTAACCATCCATCAATAATGAGAAATATGTTTTTCATTCGTGACTGTCTGAACGTAATCGATGCACAATTGCGGATTAGTGTAAAATAGTGCAAAATATAATGAATTCAAGTAATAATGCTTGTATAAGTTTTGAGTCCACCGATTCACCGATACGATCATCTAAGCATATCAGAGTGATGTCTTCTTTATTTTCTTTAATCACTTCTGGATGAAGATCTCGCCGATTGTCATCCATCATTTGATAGAAGTGTGTACTTAGAAAGACTGAAATAAGCTAGAATGTAAATATTCATTCTTGAGATGTTGTTACAAACCAGATTTTCATCTTCTTACCGTTATTTCGGATATACCAAACGAACATGCGATTTGTAACTGATGATATTTATATAGAGTGGATGGGTCTGGGCATTTATGTTCATTTTTATGTGAATATGTAGTGTGAGAGAGATCCAAATCCATACTCTTCAATTTCTCATTGACTTTTCTGGAGAAGTTAGAAATTAAAACCGGTATCCTTCTCACATTCAGTTCATGAATCTCATTGCTACGTCTTATATACCTATACACAAGGTAGATATACTGTTACTCAGGATCTGTACGACTATAGCAGGCAGATTTACAGGGAACGAATTTTCTCAATTATCTAATGTTTTTGCTTAACGTTAAGAGCAAAATTTCCTATCATTTCCATTACTGCTGCGAAATCTATTCTCCATAAAATATTCATTCAATACCCGTCAGTTACCTTCGAATTATGCTTCTTTGTGAGCGCCCTGTTGTTTAGCCTAGTAGCAGATAGTCAGTTCCTCCGATTATTCACGTTTTCCGCGAAATATGATGACTGCCGGCAAGTTACTTTATGGAGAGTTTTTACCGTTATGATATAAGAAAAATATATGTGAATAAAAGCCATCTGACACAATCAGTTATTAGAATCAATACCGTTTCTCTGCTTTTATGGTTTTAGATTTGCACTGCTACAAAAGAAAATGCTGGTAAACGAAGAGTTCAATCATCAGTACTCGATACTAAAAACAGTAAATAAATCATTTGAATATAGGTAAATCACATGTCTTCGCATTTCTTTCATGCCCAAGCAGACAAAGTTGAAGAATTCATGGGTTAACACGTGGGTGTGTGGATGTCGATGAGGACGGTGTCTGTGGTCGCACAGAAGACAATGCATCAAACGTACACACACACCCTCAGACACCATCACAGGCATCATAATTAATTTAATATTTGATCAAATAATTCCTCTCTACTCAATGAATGACCTACCCAGACTGGGACAGACGGCATCAAGGAGGCATTGCAGACCATGTATGGTGAACATCTAATTGTAACTTAGGTGGAATGCTCGATTTTTGAAGTTTTATCCTGTGAAATAAGCGATGATTGCAAATCTGCCGCATTATGCATGGAAAGGACCAGCTTTCTGTTGATTAGGGACTAGATCTAGGTCATGTTTCACATTTTTATCATACACGGATTGCACTAACAGCTTTTCGTACAGATTCGTCACATCTAATGTTTAAAAATATATTTGTGTAAGATAAACATTCAGTATTGTACTACGTAAGTTTCATGAAAGATGTGCACCACAGTTAACATTGTATGCTACTTAGATAGTATCTTTGAATAGATACTAAATATATACAAAACTTTTAGCTGAGATTTTTCTCACAACTATGCATTAATATAAATGGTATCATGTGAATGAATTAGCGTCAAATATATGACTTTGTTAATTTCCATATTTCATGCTAATGATTGCCCAAGTAAGGTATGACCGATTCTCGATTTTGTATCAACTCGTTTGTTTCTTTTTCTGATAAACAAACATCTTTAGCTAATGGCTATCTACTGTTTATGTGGAAAAAAGAATATGATAATTCAATTTTTTCCTAGTATATAGTGGTAGATGAACCCAGTTCCAACAAGCACGGTCATAAACGATCGTATACGCAGAAATACGACCAAATATATGGTTCGATATTGCAATTGTAAATCTGTGTCGTATACGAAATCCATAATTGTCAACCCTGGAATATACAGCTTCTGTGCTTTAGACCTCCTTAACCCCAAAATACTTTGATTAAACGAATTACTTCAACAGCACAACATCAGTTTGTTTGCAGTGAAATGATAACAATGCAATGCAAGTCCATGATTTCTGCTTGCGGTAAAGTTAAGGGAAACAGTTTGAGATGGATCGAGGCCAAAGAATCGTCTTAATGGCGGACGAATAAGATTATAAATTGATAAAATATGGATGCTCCATATGCTAGTAAAACTGAATCCCATTCGTCCATCTTTATGACTTCCATGTGACCTCGACCACAATGCAGTTCGCTCTGGAAAAGTCAAACATATTGAAGAGAAAACCATCAAAAGTAAGAATTCTTTTCAAATGTTTAAAAGATGGACATTTCAAAAGTTAGCAGTTACCTATCTGACAGAAAAGAAGCAGTTAGAAATATACAATTAAAAACTAAGGTTGTATTTTTTCTTCACCTAATTGTTATTCTTCTCGAATACAAGTACATCTTTAGTATTAGGTATATTAGAGCGGAAAAATTAAAGTTTTCATGACACATGAAGATATTGCATTGAATATAATAGAATGTTATCATTCGAAAGAGAAACAAGATAAAATTCTTTTAGACAATTATAAACAACAGCTTTTTGGTTATATTCTTCTCTAGACTTAGAATTTGTCTATCGGAGCCATTTTTTCTATCTTAATCTGATCTAATGTAATTAATGAGAAAGTATTATCGATCGTCAGATTCATGCTAACGTATATTACTTTCATCAGTAGCCCTAATGAATGTACTGAATTAAGGGTACCTGAAAAAGTACCCAGCTACTAGTATGTCACAGGTACTTTTGGGTACTTAAGTACCTTATAGTACTTTTAGGTACGTATAAGGTACCCGGGTGGTTACCCTGCTACATAGCGTCTAGTAAATGGTTACTTGAAGTTACTGATCAAATACTCGGCCGAGTACTATTGCAGTAATTTTAGGTACCCTGCTGCCAAAGCTGCAGTATGTTGATGATCGAACCTAACCTTTGACGTTTTTCATTTTTGCTTCTGTCAAAGCAAATTATAATTTTCTTTCGTTTTTATTTAATTTAATTTTTTCAATTCTGAAAATTCAAGCGGGTCAAATTTCTCGATCTGATCGAGCTTGAGTTGGTCAGATCTCCACCAGACCATATCAAGGTAGTCCTCTCTCGATTTATGATCGAGATCGGCATTTTTCGACTATAATAAATAGTCAAGAGATAATCTAAAAAAGATTAGTATGAAAATATATTAGTTTCTTATGTTTTGTCTAGTTGTTTATATGGAGCTGTGTGCGCGAAAGAAAACGGTGAATGAACAGTCACTATGCAGAACGCGACAAATCTAGGATACCCTGTAGAGTTTTCCTAAGTAAAGTTACAGGTGCAGGTACTCATACAAGTGCCTGTTCAGTAAACTTACTGATGTCGGTACCCAATGCAGTAACTAGATCAGTATAATCACTGAAAATTTTCGAAGTACCCATATCGGGTACCTTGCTGAGGCTTTCTCAGTACATGGGTACCCTGAACTCAGTACTTCTCCTAGGGAGCCTTCTTGCAGCAAGATCTAGTGCTAAACCTTTTGCTAAATTTAGATCCCATTCGAAAGCTGAAGAAAAAAATTTTAAATTTGCATGGAAAATTGTAAAGTTTACAATGGTAAAATGAGGATGTTATGTTGCAGCATGCAGATCGTAACTTCTTCCAATAAATAAGAGAATAGAAAAAATGATGATCGTTTTGGCGGAAAACACAAAGCCTTATTCAAAAAATCTATCCACTGGTTTCTTTTCACAGTTCTATTAACTTCAAAAAGATTCAATTATAATCAGTATAAAGAATCAGGTAGAATCGACCAATTGACAACAGTTCTTCATAAATCAAATGTTCAACTACATTTTATATGAAAAAATTATGTTGTTTGTTAATAAGTATACTTATACTAATTAGGAAACTGCAATGATGCAGTTAATTTACTAAAAGTGATACAGATATGAATCATAGAAAAATATATTACATCATGAAAACATATAATAGTTTACTATTTGTGAGTGTTATGTCAGGAGATGTCTCTCCTGACATAAGAGGGCTCTCTGTATCCCTCTATCGTATTGTGGAATTATACAATTGGTAGTCTATTAATGAAAGAGAAAGTGGATAAGAGAGAAGAGAGACAAAGACATTCTTTTCGTGTTTTTCTTCGGGCATTCGTTTTTGGTTTCTGTTTGGGATAAAAGGGAAAAAGGAACAATAAAGGAATCAAGTGGAAGTTCTAACAGTGAGCAAAATGAATTGAACTTTCAAAATATTCTAGCATAAAAAACAGCAATTTGATGATTTCTATCAGTCTGAATGAAGTCTATTGGATTTTTATTACACTTGTAAAAGATGCATGACGGGAGTAAAAACCATGAAGGACACTATGATCAAAACATATATCCGGATAATGACCAAAGCGAGCATGATAGTTATGAAAGTAAAATAAGATAGGTTGTCGAACACTGAATACTCACGTCAGTAGATGCAATGTGTACGTTTTCACTATCAATCTTAAAAACGAAACCTTATCAAATTTCGAGGAAAGTCATATAGATCATATGAGAGCTATCAGCACACGCCTAATAACTAACGGTGTTACCATACAGGATGAGGGGAAAGGAAAAGGTAGGTGAAATAAGTTTAACTCCTTCCAAAAGGTCCTAACAACTTCTATGAATAGTTGACATCTACTTGAATAAGATCCGAGTTCCTCAATGAACGTAAAAAGAAAGTGCGTGAGTTATACTAGTTTGGTAAAAGACAATTGTTGGTTGTCTATTTAACATTTTCTATTCATTTGATATTTTAGAAAGTCATACAACGATACATCTGTGATGTTAATCGAATACTCAATATATTCATGGTCACCTAAACACAAGAAGGAAAATTGGTGTTCGATTGGATATTTGTAGTAAGCTATTTTCTTACATTCGTTTGGAGTTTAAAAAATTCATTAGTGATATGATGTCTACTATTAGTTTTCAGAAAATTTGTTGAATTTTCAAAATATTCGCACTGAACTGCTTATTTTGAAAATTCAGAATCTCAATGATTAAGCATACGTTTTGATTGAAATGTTTAGAACATTCTCATAATCATGAGATCCTTTTATTGATAAACTTCCAGGACTGTCTTGTTTCAAAACGAAAATCCAGTAAAATGATCATTAGTCAGCTTCAATAGACCACCGACACGAATTCTTTCAAATGTGCACTTTTGACATCAAGATATATTTGTTGGTAAAACACGAGCTCTAAATCGATGAGATATTTCGGATAATTTCCTCGAAAGAACTACTTTGACATTATTTACTTTTACCTTCGAGAAGTATGTAACTGTGACTTTCAATGAAACAGATTGAACGGCAATGGTTTCGTTAATATGAACATTTTCTTTACATATCCCACGATGTTTTTCAATGATAGTGCCAATTTCAAAGATTTTTCACATTATTTCGAGTCGAATTCGTCCAAACGTGATTGCTTCTTATTTAAATGATCTTTGATAGAATAGGAAAAGAAAAATAATATCGACAAACTTAAAAAAGAACTTTTCTCCTAATTAATACATTATTTTAGGGTCTTCATTCTATCTAAGCATTGGTCCAGATGTTCATACTATCAAGACTATGTATAACCAATGACATTGGTGAATTACCGAGTAAGATTCAAGTTATACCACTCGAAGAATCTCCCGTTGAAATTTATCTTGTGTTTTTTTTCTTTTTTTTTCATGTTGCACTTATTTTGTTATGAAGCATTTTCTATTTTCTTCAAATCATTCCAGATGTTTTTCACTGTTTATTTCAGATATTATCAAAATAATCTTTTATCTACATTTCTTCAAAATCTAATCTGATCAAAGGTCTAGCTTGTAAGTAAAGTCGTAAAATATTACATCATCGCATTTCAGTAAGGAATATCAATACTTGATGATTGATATCATTAATAAATCTCCCAGGAGGATCATTCCGACAATAGGATCCGATCGGATTCATGTTGGATCCGATCATGTTTCTATCGGAGTTTCTCTAATCCGACGAAATCCCATCGGATTCTTGGTTGCGATCCGACATTCGGATCCCTAGTTTTGGGTTTTATCGAATCCTACTATCGGAATCCGATTGGACTTCATCGTATGATCAAACAGGCCTCTACTATTGGGATTCAATGCTAATTCGTACAAAAATAATAAAATAGGTTTCTCCCGTCGGATTCGTTACTGTTTCCACAACCCGGATTCCCATAAAATTTCATCGGATCGTAGGATCCGATCGGATTCGGTATCGGATTCATTCAACTGGGTCAATCAGAATTCAGGACTTCAAGATAAAGTGTTGCTTTATACTGTTCATTAATGAAGGATCTTCCAATGGAAAAGAAAGATATTTTAATTAGTATCTCCAATTGGATTCTCATTGGTGCATTAACTTTAATACAGTTCTGAAACGTGTGTTAACTTTTGAGCCAATCTGTTTTCTTAATACAGTATTAAATTGTGTCGTGTAGAGTCTACACTGTACACGGGGACGGGGTCTTAGTCTTACTACTGATAAAAAGTAATGTGGTTGGTACTTTGCATAAAAAATCAAAGTACTTAAAGGGTACGTTGTAGAATAAAAATGTACTTGGTTAATTTTCCCCCATTATTCGAAAGCTGCTCGTCTTTCTCGTGTATGCTTTTTATTCGTAGATGAAACAAGGAAGTCTTTTCTTTTAATTAAATCGAACCGAATAAATGATCGGTGTTTCCATTTCTCCTTTTAGACTTCAATCTTCTTTTTTTATATTGATCTTCAACATTTTTGTTAAATTCAATGGCATCATCTGATTCAACGCGTGTGTAAGTTGTAATTAAAGTTTTTGAATAGATAGTGTTGTAAAATAAGTAAAAATATACTTGCTATACATAGACTACAATTTAGATGCTAAGTCATTTTAAATAAAAAATTGGAAAACAAATTGAGTTTTTGTAATCAATTTATTCAAAATCATTCTAAGTAAAAAGATTTTACTAAGTGTTTTATTTAAATTCTCCGTAAAATAATCGAAATCGATCGGTAAATAAACAATTTTTGGCAAGTAACGACTAAAGTCTTAGTAAAAAATTTAATTGTACAGTTACTGTTTTGATAAAACTTTTGTATTTTCCTTGTCGTCCACTTTTGTTTTTTACATTCAGTGATATGTCTAGGGATGTACCAATACTAAAAAGGTTTTGCAATCTTCTTTTTCTAAAAAAAATTCTTAATTGTGAAAACACAGCTCCTTAAGTACTTTAAGTGCTTAGTGTAGTAGACCAAACATTATTCTATAAAATGAAAGATAAACAGAGTTTTTATGCCATATGAATTGATTTCTATTGCAATTTTACAAAGAGCTCTAAAACGAACAAGGGTCTCAATTTTAGTAATTTTTTTAGAATTCTAATAAAACTTGAACCATACGTCTTATGAACCTCGCCCATCCATCTCTCAATTTTTAGAAACATTTTTGCTCTACAATCGTGTATGCTGATCTAAAATATCCCATATAACGTATAATAAGAGCAACGTCGAGAAGCAAAACGGATGGCAAATCGAAAAATACTGGGTACACGTTTCGGCATGTCCTTTGTTGATGAAGATTGTTTGTAAAACCTCAATCTTGTATCCATACCTATAGTACGTTTGAAAATATATTATTCGAAGCAGCCGGAACAATTGTACAGTTCGACTTTCTATTCTGATGAGATCTGGGAATAGGCTTGTTTCTGAAAAGAACACAAACATCAACAGTCTAACTGTGTATTCACTCGTACTCTGCTTTGTGTGAATCCATTAAAATGGGTTCCCAGCAGAGCTCTGAATGGGATGGAATTGTCCCATTCCGTCCCATCCCATCTCATCCTATGGGACGAGTTGGGACGAAATATGGATCCATGGGATGGGATGGGACGAATTTTTCGTCCCATCTCATCCTGTCCCATTCGCAGCTCTGGTATTAAGTATATTATAGCAGCAAATAAAAATTTTAAATATAAAATATATGCTAAAATTTTTACAACATATGAAGAGATTAAATACAATATTACGATTCGATTGAGAAACAAAAAAAATATTCTTTTAGATAATTATTAACAACAGTTCTTCGATCATATTCTTCTCCATACTTAGAACTTTTCGATCAGAATCAGTTTTTCTATCTTCATACGAACTAATTTAGTTAATGAAAAGAGAACGTATTTTCGATCGTGAGATATATTTTAACCTATATTACTTTTATTAGTAAGTCTATATGAGACCAAGAAATCTTTAAAAGTATTTTTCTCTCCTAGTCTTCTTGCAGCAAGATCTAGTGTTATACCTGTACTTAAATTTTGATCCAATAAATAAGATGAAAGCAAAAAATTAAAATCTGTATAGACAGTCTGTAAATTCATAATAGTTAAGTGAAGATTCCATGTTTTAACTTGCCGGTGACATCACCTTAGAATAAGTAAGAGAATAGAAAAAATAATGATCGTTTTGGGAGGAAACATAACAAGTTTTATTCAGAAAATTCATGAACTGGTTTCTTGTCAAGATTTCATTAGCTTCACAAAGATCGGTTTATGCATAATCGGTATGAAAAACCAAGTGGAACCGATCAATTGAAAGTATTTTCTCATAAGCCAAACGTTCATCTACATTTCATAGGAAAGAATTACGTCTTTTGATAATAAGAATATTTATACTTGATAGGAAACTCCAATCATGCAATTAATTTACTAAAAGAGGTACCGATTTGAATCATAGAAAAATATATTATATTATGAAAAAATCATATTCAACTATTTGAAAACATAGAGAGTAAATATATACGGGTATTTTTGTTGAAGTTTCAAAATATTCTACCATAAAAAACAGCAATTTGATGATTTCTATCAGTCTGAATGAAGTCTATTGGATTTTTATTACACTTGTAAAAGATCCATGACGGGAGTAAAAACGATGAAGGACACTATGATCAAAACATATATCCGGATAATGACCAAAGCGAGCATGATAGTTATGAAAGTAAAATAAGATAGGTTGTCGAACCCTGAATACTCAGTTGAGGAAATATGTATGTTTTAGTTCATAAAATGAAATACGAAACTAACCAACTTAACTACTGGAAAGATTTTTGATTTTACAAAATCTATTCGGTTTCCAGAAAAGTTGTATTGAACATCATATGAGTAGACATAAGCGGGACCAATAGTTTTTGGTCCAGGTCCCGTCCCGGTCCTGACCAAAAAAAAAACATTTTGGTCCCGGTTCCAGTCCCATTCTCGTTGGAACCGGTACCAGGACCATGTTGCACGTGTCTATCTAGTCACGATCATAATTATTTGGTCCCCGTCCTGGACCTGACCAAAAAAAATAATTTTGGTCCCGATCCTAGTACCGTTGGGACCGGGTCTTGGGACTGGGGCAGGGACCATGTTGCACATATCTACATATGAGAGATATCACCACACCCCTAATAACTAGTGTTTCTACTATACGTGGTGGAGAGTAGAAGAAGTTCAACTCCTTCCAAAAGGTCCTAACAACTTCTACAAATAGTTGACGCCTACTTAAATAAGATTCGGGTTCCTCCATGAGCGTAAAAAGAAAGTTCGCAGGCTATAATAGTTCTTTAAAAGACAAATTTTGGTTACCTACTTTAAATTTTTGTGTTTACCTGATATTTTAGCAAGCCATAAGACGATGCGTCTATGCTATTAATCAAGTATTTAATTTATTCATTGTGGGCTATACACAAAAAGATCGATTGGTTTTCGATGGAATACTTATGGTAAGCTATTTTCTTACATTCGTTTGGAATTTAAAAAATTCACTAGTGATATGATGTCTACTATAAGTTTTCAGAAAATTTGTTGAATTCTCCTAATATTCGCACTGAACTGCTTGTTTTGAAAATTCAGAATCTCAATGATTAAGCATACGTTTTGATTGAAATGTTTAGAACATTCTCATAATCATGAGATCCTTTTATGGGCAAACTTCTAGGTCAAATTACAACCGTTTGATTTTTCCAAGACTGCCTTGTTTGAAATCGAAAATCTAGTGAAATAATCATTAGCCACGTTCAGCAGACTACGAATGCACTTTCTTTAAAATTTTAACTTTTGACATTGAGATATATTTCTGGGTAAATACGAGCCCCAGGTGAATGAATCTGATCGGATCCTATGGTCCTATGAAATCCTATGGGAATTCCGGTTACGGAAACAGTAACGGATCCGACGGGAGAAACCTATTTTATTATTTTTGTACGAATTAGCATTGAATCCCAATAGTAGAGGCCTGTTTGATCATACGATGAAATTCAATCGGATTCCGATAGTAGGATTCGATAAAACCCAAAACTAGGGATCCGAATGTCGGATCGCAACCAAGAATCCGATGGGATTTCGTCGGATTAGAGAAACTCCGATAGAAACATGATCGGATCAGACATGAATCCGATCGGATCCAATTGTCGGAATGATCCTTCTGGTGCTCGAAGTCGATGAAATACTTAGGGTAAATTTCTCATGAGTGCTACTTTGACATACTTATTTTTACCGTCGAAAAATATATAACTGTGACTTACAATGAAAAAATTGAACGGGAATGCTTTGGTTAATATGAACATTTTCTTTTAATATCCTACAATGTTTTTCAATGAGAGTGCCAATTTCAAAGATTTTTCTCATAATTTCGATTCAAATTCGTTCAAACGTGATTGCTTCTTATTTAAATGATCTTTGATAGAATAGGAAAAGAAAAATAATATCGACAAACTTAAAAAAGAACTTTTCTCCTAATTAATACATTATTTTAGGGTCTTCATTTTCTCCATGTATTGGTCGAATTCGTCATCATATCAAGTCTACGTATAAAAAATGAAATCGGTGAATTACCCAGTAAGATTCAAGTTATACCAATAGACGAATCTCCTCTTGGTAGTTAACTTGAGCTTTTTTTCTTTTTCTATGTTGCACTTTTTTTGTTTCGAAGCATTTTCTATTTTCTTCAAATCATTACAGATGTTTTTCATTGTTTATTTCAGATATTATCTAAATCATTTTTTATATACATTTCTTCAAAATTTAATCTGACCAAAGATCTAGTTTGTAAGTGAGTTCGTAAAACATTACATCATCGCATTTCAGTAAGGAATATCAATACTTGATGATTGATATCATTAATAAATCTATCATATTTTTTTATTATGAGTACATGGAGACAAGTTCATGTTCAATATAATTATAAAAAGATAATTTTCACATATATATATCTGAACTGTTCTCATATTACCTCGATGAAAAATCAAGTGAAGATTAATTATATTCAAAAAGTTATCGTAACATTCAGAGTAAAGATATAGAATCAAAAGAAATAGTGTTTTATGATTTTGAATTCTATTGTTTGTTTCTTATATCCAAAAGAAAGTGTTCAAGAGAAAAGTTGTTCATTATTTAAATTTCGTAATCGAATAAAATATGAACATTTGTTATTTTTGTCCACGATGAATAAGAATAAACTTCTCTTGAAAAGAACTGCATGTTAGATTACTCAAAGTAGCACGTATTTTCTATTTTACAGTATTGAATTAATAGTTTGTTAAAAGTTGATTCGTTAGTATTCGAATGCTGTTGTTGTTATAGATCAGAGACCATCATCAGAATATGATACCTTGATGCTTCGCTCTATCCCTAGGTCGAGCAAAACGTAAAAAATGCCTTATGATGATGGTCTCTACTAGAAACTGAATTTTTACAAGAAAAACTTAGGACAATCGAAACGTACCCAGGTCGATCAGAACGATCCGTAAACGGTTGTATACGATGAAAATACGGCCCGTTACGGCGTCGTATTATCCCGTTTTAACATGGTCAGTAATACGGTCATATGTTCTATAGAATACGATAGTATTACGCTGCCTTTACGAGGGTTTTACGGCGTATATACGGTGTCCGTGTACGGCCGTAATACGGGCCATGTTAAAATGCAATAATACGGTTTAAAACGGTCGTTTAACCGTGGAATACGATGTAAAAACGACCTTTACGATACTGTTACGGCTGTTTACGGTGGTCCGTTTTGATCGACCTGGGTAGTGACAGTAATAATTTAATACCACATAAAAAGCTTCAGGAAACTTTCTTTGTATTAGTCTGATAGAAAAAAGAATGTTCTATTTTTCGATGCTGTTCGATCATATTTACACTAATATCATAGCAAATAAAATATTAATAATATCAATCTTTCTATCATATATGACAGTTATACGAATGCTTTTTTTAGTGAATATATTTCGAATAGCTTTTAATAGAAACGAGATAGCGAGCTGCGTTCTTCACCGTGCGAAAAAGACAATGAAATTGCATCGAATCATATGAAACACATTTTCCTAGCATGTTCCCTGATGTTTGTTTGATCAATTTTGTAAGTGTAGAAAAAACGGTTCCTTAGCAACTCTGGTCGATGCTTCCCGCTGACGAATCCATGAATTTCCGGCGAGAACCCGCATGAAAGACGCCGTCTCCGGTGGGGAAATGCCAGAAAATGGAAGCACGAATCTGGTGAACGAATCCTGGTGCCGGGTTCATTCGGTTCCGAGGAAAACCGAATAAATCCGGCAGTCAGATCCGTTCACCGGAATCCTGCTTCCAAGTTCCAAGCATATTCCGGTGGGATCCGGCCAGTACTTTTCGACCTGGGAAAAGACACTTTTACTTCTGTTACATAAGTGCTTCATTAATCATTCACCGCTTCAATTAGAATATCTATAATTTCCGAATGATCAAATGAAAATAAATTTGCCTTCTACAGTTGTGAAAAATCTTTCGTCGGTGGATTAAAAACACACTTCATAATTGAGAATTCCCTGTAAACGCTTCACGAGATAGGTTTGCTTTAAAAGAGGTCCATCGAGAATTTTAAAAGACGGATGTCAATAGACCGATAACATAAGTCTGAATGCATCCTTATTCCCTCTTTGGACTCCATCTTGATTCTATTAAAAGTTATTCAAAAATGATCCACTAAATAGGCATACGTATAAGTGCCACATCCCAGGTGAAAGCATACGGTAAGTATACGGCCGTTTACGGTCAAATACGGAGCGTATACGGTCGTAAACCTGGTCCATGATTTACAACCGTATTTTAAAGGAAATACGGCCGTTTTCGATTGATTTACGATACAAATACGGCTAAAGTACGGTGAGAATACGGTCGTAAGTCATGGACCTGGTTTACGGTGGAATACGGTACTAATACGGTCGTTTACGGTGTAATTACGGTGTAGAAACGGCCGTTTACGGTGAAGTTACGGTGATTTACAGTGGACCGTAACCTTCCTCCTGGGATATGGTGAAAAATAAATGTTATTGAAATTTTATTTATTCTGATATTAGTTGAAGTATAAGCAAATAGCATAGAAAAATAGAACATTCTTTTCTTCATCAGACTATATATAAAGAAGGTTTCTGAAAGTTTACTATATCGTATTAAAGTATTGTTGCCATTACTTTTAGATTACTCTTAGTAGTAAATAAGCAGATTAGGAGTATGATCTCTGTACAAGAAGATATATTAAATCTATGAATTAAATAAATCAAATATAAAATTCAAAATTTGATACATTGCATTTAAAAAAGAACGCTTTATTTATTTTAAGAAACATATACCCAGGACGAGCATTACGGCGAACAAATACGGTCGTAAACGAACGTTTATGATAACGTATACTACCGTTTCCGATCGTTAATCGCCGTAAACCGTCGTATGTTGACGTTTTGGTATGCACCGTATTACGGCAGTATTTTTCTGCGCCGTAAACGGCTAATTACGACTGCACCACGGCCAAAAAATGTAGTATTCAGCCCATTATGGTCGTTTACGGCACATTGAAAAACGACCGTAATACGGTGCATACCAAACGGCGAAAAAATTAACGGAAACGGCCGTTTACGACCGTGCTTCTTCGACCTGGGTATGTGAGTTGAATGCTTCTAGCTTCATTCTCTGAGTATACACATTGTTGGCGTTTCATGTTCTTCCCACGGAAAAAGCTTTTTACGAAAACCGCGGTTTCATCGTAGAGCAACGCGGTGTCGATTCGATAGCCTCCATAAACCGCGGTTCAGAGCGGTATTTTGCACCGCGTTCACGAGAAACCGCGGTATGCATACTCATAACCGCGGTATCCAATATAGCGGTTAATACCGGTTTTGTGAACCGCGGTATCTGCATCATAATCGCCTTTTCAAATATAGCGATTAATACCGGTTTTGTGAACCGCGGTATCTGCATCATAACCGCCTTTTCAAATACAGCGGTTAATACCGGTTTCGTGAACCGCGGTATCTGTATCATAACCGCGGTATCCAATATAGCGGTTAATACCGGTTTCGTGAACCGCGGTATCTGCATCATAACCGCCTTTTCAAATATAGCGGTTAATACCGGTTTCGTGAACCGCGGTATCTGCATCATAACCGCCTTTTCAAATATAGCGGTTAATACCGGTTTCGTGAACCGCGGTATCTACACTGAAGGTCATTGTTTCAAATCTAGCGGTTTTTACCGGTTTTAGCAGAATCCTTTGAAGTAAGATTATGTCGTACTCTGTACCTTATCCAACATTAATTTTCGCATTCCTACTCTTGTCTATCTTATGGACTTTCTTGATGGTGCTGGTTTGGGGTATTATGACACAAGAATCATCCACAATTTAAAGACTAAGAGGCAGAATATTAATTTTAACAAGGACCAGAAGCTATCGGTATATTAATATTCAGAAACAGCCATGTGTTCGCTTTGATTATGTGTTTTTCGATAAACGAAGTGCTTGAAAAGTTGACACTCGTTCTTTGCGATCACAATAATCAATCACTGTTTCGAATTTCCAGAAGGCTAAAGTATATTGGATGACATGCAGTGTTACTTCATTTCAAAACTACTCGTAAGTAAAACAATGTTCAATTGAATAAATATTCTTCTAAAATTACGTGTTGCCATCCACTTATTAGTTCAATTTCATATTGTTAAAAGAAATATTGATTGATTGCTCAAAGCTGGGAGAGGAAAACTGAGATTTTTCAGTGATTTGAATTTTTTTTCTTAGACATTTGAGTGAAGTCCCTTATTATTGAGAATGTTTTTATAAAACAGCATTTCTTCACTAAATCTAGTGTGCATATTCTATAAATATAAGTTATCATATAGAAACCTCCATGCCTTTAGCGTAGATAATGAGGTCTTAAATGCTTATTTACAAACTAAACCAGATAAAAAACAGCTCATGGTGTTTAAAAATAATGTATCTAGCACTTCCATTTTTGATGCTGAACGTCTTTTACAAAGATGGTTGCAGCTGAATTCTCTTGAAGTAAGATGGATCATGTTTGAATGCAACCTTTTTAATGAATATCGGAAACAGCTATACGTACCCCGATACTACTAGTAAAAAGCAGGTGATTGATCCCGCTTAATTTGTTGATAATAAAAGTTAGGAAACCACTTGACCTTCAAATAATTTTAGATTCTTTTCCGATGTTCACAGAATTTTCTTTGAAGATTAACGAATGATCAAAAAGTAATTAGACAAAGCACCGGTTCATTTTTCAGTCTATGAAAAGCGGCTATAGAAATTCCAGTTCATTGAGTCGCTGTCATCATCTTGTGGTCCTGTGAATGAGGATTAAAAATGTTCTGTAGAACTTCTGATCTAGGAGTTATAAGTCGACACTTTGAAAGCACGAAAACTAAGATTGAACTGAAAAAATTGACATACTTTGCATTCATCTGTCGACCCAGGTCGAGCATTACGGACTCCGTAAACGATAGTTTACAGTCGTATACGAGACTGT
>OENT01001693.1:0-36731 GCA_900239685.1 Rotaria macrura | reverse complement strand
TTAGTTATAAATTAACAATTAAACTTATGAATTTATTAAATTGTTATAGAGGAGAAAGAAATTATTCAAGAAAGACATCTTAATCATAGATAATGTACATTATAACATTCCCTGAAATTATTATTCAAAATCTATTTTAAAGTATCTCTAAAGTATTTGATGAAGGAAACTAATACCGAATTTCGACGACGGTTAATTAAATGTTTATTGGCAGAACAATCATTTCTCAATCGTAATATAATATTTTGTGAATATGTACATTTACAATTCCAAGTCGGCTCATTCATTTGTATTCTATTACAAATATTTGTAGGAAAGACAAAATTACTTTGCAATTTTAAGGAAATGTAAAATACATAATGATCATACGCCTACTTACAAATTCAGCAGATGCGTTACATGTTATGTTAAAGTAACGAATATCTTTCTATTGGTCGTTTCATTGATATACCTAACGTAGTATTCTGATATACACAGTCGTTTCACGTTTCTGTCTTCATTAGATTTATCAAATATTATCGATTTTTATTTGAATTTAGAAGTCGACTAAGTAATTAGTTCATAAGCTATTTATTTCCGTTCGTTTTTTTTATACCATTAGATCAATAAAAAAAACTGCAGTATACATTAAATATCAAAAACTTGTCATGTTTAGGATAAATCAAAGATTTATAGTATGCACGTGTAAAACTTTGCGCATACTCATAATTATCTTCGAAGATTAGTACTCATCCCCAAATATCATCGATATCTTCGCATTGATTCCTGTGGACATCTTTCCCGTACCATTCCAAAGTAATAATATACTGCAGAGCTTATTATCATTAACGATTCATGAAAACATACAAAATGTTATTGCCAATACCTATCAATTGAAAAATTTGATTGCATTAACTGAAAATTATCCAATTGTGTATGATATTATTTGGAAACTTTCATTTCATTCGGATATCATCGAACAGTTAATTGTACGACATGATGATTTTCTTAAAAAACTATCAACATTATCACAAATACCGGCTGCAAAAGGTATTTTACAAAATGTTAAAATCAAAAATTTACCTCGCATGCCATCCAAAGATGAATTGTCGTTTGATATTGCTTTTATTTCATCTAGAAAAGATTATCTCATTGTTGAGAAATTTAAAGAAAATCTCAAAAATTCTGGTTTTCGTATTGGTAATGCACATAAGATGGTATTCAAAAAGGATATGCAATTGAGTTCCGAACTTCTATAAGTAGCCAATAACTACGACCGTCATTCGTTACTTTACAAATGAACTTTTTTTCGATGATACAAGGCTAAAATTCAATGAATCAATCCTATGCAACGACTAGAAAGCTTACTGAAATCCTCGCATATTACATTTTGGCACTTCCACATTAGACGTTTTGTCTTTTGATCATAGTTAAATTGATAATGACAAATCGAACTGTTTCATAAGATTCACCGACTATTTAAGTTCAATCCATTGACTAGAAATTTGGAGTTTATTTTTATATCTTTTTAACATCTTTAGCACCATGATAAATCTAGTGATTCAAATAGTCATTTAATAAAACTGCATATAAATTATTATTTATTAGAATTGAAATTAATCGAAGAGTGAAAATATTGTTACAAGTGACGATGATAGTTATTGAAATTGTTCAAGAGCACAATTGACTGTTCCATTTATTAATAGATGATATGCAACGTATAGATAAATTTATTCGAAATTTAAAATGAAAGTCTAAAAATAGAATAGAAGAAACGATCGTTAAACAAGTGTAAGAATAAAATAATTTACGAGAGATGAAGCTTCATTGAACATAACTGATAGATGCTCTTGGAGAAAATATGATAAAAGTTAATGCAATTCGAAAATCGATTAACTGGCATTCGAAATATCCACTGATTCGAACGAAACATTCATAGTAGTTTATAAAAAGAATCTGCTACTCTTACGTAATTAAATTCTAATCATGTTAAGTAAATTCGAGCAATATAATTAGTACATCGATGATAGCATATCATGTTCGTTCGTAGTATACATATAAGGACAACTATGATATGTATAGAGACAGAAAAGAGTCTAAGAAAATTGGAATAGATAAATGTAAATTAGTGAAGATATTGACAGCTAGGCCAAACAATTTTCTGCAGTATTCTACTTTCTTATAAAATCAAAGTCTTAAAAATTGATATGAAACACTCTCTCTATATCATGAATACTGTCATACTAGTGACTTATCTATTAAGTTTTATCATGTTTGTATAAATTATACATATATCTGAGACATGGAATCGTTGAATAAGAGTAGCTACGCATTAGTGAATATCATGATAGGTCGTGTCCATTTCATTTGTTTATAGCTTAGATATCAGTGACTGAAAACGAATCGAATCGAATACGAAGTGTCTATCTGGTTTCATTTCCGAATCACGGCAATAAGTGTCATTTTCAAATATTTTTCGCGTTGTGTGTCGTGTCGTTACAGCTCTTTGCTGCAATATCACCATTGAGTGACAGTTAATCGCTGCCGGAAAAATTATCACGCAAAGAAGTTTGAATTCTTGAAAGTGAGCACCATTCTCTTTATAAACTCAATCGGAAGTAACAGTGATTGGCAATTCTGTTTCCACTATAGTTCGTCTCAATTTTATCGCAATTTTTTCTGCATAGCTTTAATGTTGTTCAACTATCTGCGCGTGCGAGGGCAGGTTCGTATTGATAGAATCCATGGGTAAAAGCTGAGAATTTATTGCTTCTAAAATGCTATATGTATACTAAAAAATTCAGACCAATTCTGTGGAACCCAAATTCAAGAGAACAGCATTCACAGTGATTAGTATTTTCGAAAACGTTGGAGAAAATTCATTGGCATTCTATACGAAACCCAACACAAGCTGCAAAAAGCTACAACATCTGTGCTAGTTGCAAATCATGTCACAAAGTAACCCATAGATACAAAATCCTTGGTATTGATACAAAAACGTTTACAAGAATCGGAAGAGTTCAGCATTCTCAGAAAATTCAAGGGAATGTGGGTGCATGTGGACTGAAAGTGCTGTTAGGAAAATAGACAAGACAGTTCTTTCCCTTGGTAGAACTTTTAGATGCACCCATATTCAATCTCCTTTTTGTTATGAAATTCATTTTTTCGTGTCGAATCTGTTGTTGTATTATGATTATTCTTTGCGAAATACACTTAGAAGCAAAAGAAGAGAATACCATCCATCGAGGCAGGTGAAGCTTATCATGGCTGCACAAACGCTCTATGAACAATGATGTAATCTTCTGTTATGTATGAGTCGAATCGGATCGGATAGAATTGAGATTTTTCTATTTCTTTCGGTCTCTGTTAGACACCATCGTTGAATGAAAATATCGATATAAGTTACTCTAGGAAAACTCTTCACATTCTAAGTAGAAGTTTTATTTTACAATCCGAGAATGTCATGTATTACTGAAAAATATAATGCTCTAAGAAAGATACAGTTGATATTCATAATCTCTAGCGAACCATAACTCATACTCATATTCCTCTAGTCTTTTTCTAGTGTGATCGCATCCTACTTGTAGACGATACTTCAACATAAATACAATAGGATATACTAAGCAGATAACAAGAACTTTTTTTCAAACATCAAAAAAATTATCTAGAATTGAACTTTAGACTTGCAATTTTTTTCTCATTGAAAAAATGACACCCGTGAACCGATTAGGTACACCCGAACCAACGAATTCATTACTAAATATAATAACATGAAGAAAAGTCAAAAACACGTTAAGCTAATGCATGATTGAATTTACATAATAACCTTAGATTGAAACCGTGATTTCTTCGTGTTAAAATCACTGATCAATCGTTCAGAAAGATGATAGATCAATTTTATATGATTCTTTTCCCCTCGTTATCATCATCTCATAAGTCGATGCTCCTATTTTAATAAATAAAAAATTCAAAGATCTAATTTCTTTTGACGGAAAGTTAAGCTCACTAGTTTTCTATTTTTGTTTTCATGCAACAGAACATACTTTTTGAACGAGATCAAATTCACCGTATGTACTGCTCTGTACAAGTGAAGAGTCAAAACATGATTGTGCATGTCACGCCGCTATTCGACAAGCTGTACTTGATTGTAAACAAATCGGTGTGTGTATTGTCAAAACACCGTATCGTCTTGATGATTGGTTTCGCTCACTTCATGTTGAAGAGAAAAAATATTTCAATGTAGCTGAATCCAAAATAGAAAAAATAGTAGCTGAAATTCGTCGAGACTTTCAAACTAATCATAATTTACGTGGAACTGTCAAACGTGCTCGTATTGTAACACCTCTCGATAGAAAGACTGACAACACCTTTTCACCATTGTCGTCACCGCGATCATTACCAAACCTACCAATAGTTTCACAAGTACCACATACAGTAGTATCCATTGTCCCAATAAAAAAAATTCAAACTTGGACACATGCAGAAGTACTGCATTGGTGTGAAAGCAATAATTTGAATGCGTTTAAAAAAATTCTAACACTTTATGATGGTCGTAGTTTACTTGCACTTGCTCATGTATCACGAATGAGTGCACCAAATACAATTATAAATCAAATTCGAAATGATTGTCGTAAACATGGTCTTAAATTATCGTTTGTTGAATTCGTACGATTTCAAGCAGCACTCGATGAACTGCTACATTTAGAACGAAGTCTGGCTAGAAAACAATCTGTATCAGCATTAGCCACACGTTATGTTCTTAGACGAAAACCAACAAAAAAATATTGAATGTTTTATTTGGAGTTCTCATTTGGAATTCTAACTAGTTAAAATCAACTGGATCTTTGTATTCAATATTGGAAATGAATTCTTTTTCTGATTTTCTCCTTTTTGTGTATCAACTAATCTATAATATTGATAAACATAACTTTTTAAATAAAACCGATGAGAAATATATGACAACCGACGACGCTTTCAACAGTTCCCTTATTGATATATTTTGACTTTTATAACTTCGTTGATATGAACTACTAGCTGAAGAAACAATTCACAATAATTACATGATGAATACCAATCACGAAAAAAAAAACGAATCATTTTTATCTTAGAATGTCATTGACATTCATTCGTTGTACAACTTTTGTGAAATATGATTTGATAGAGGTATCGAACTGTATAGAAGTGGTGATTGCTTTCTATTCATCAACCCTACGGATCGTATCAGATATTTTTATTAATTAATTTGTATTTATTAATGAATCGAACGTAGAACACTGTGGCAGAAATTTTAATTAATTAATTAGTTAGTATTTATTAGTTAATTGCCCTTCATAGAACATGACAGATATTAGAATACATGATAAGTGACTATGTCAATAGAATCTGATGTTATTGCATGAGCTACTTCTTCGATGGCAGCTCTACCAGTTGTTTAAAAATTGATGAATGAATTGATTTCATAGTGCATTGAAAAAGGTTATATTTGTATGACAAGTAAGAGAAGTTACATCATATGTCACATTTTAGTCCTGCAGGGATTGCACTAACAGCTTTTTTATTCATAACATTCATGAGAAAAAATGAAAATGAAAAATTTTGAAAACAATTACTATAAAAAATTGAAATATTCGAGGACAACATAAGCCTGATGAAGCTTATCCGGCAAGTATTTTGGTTTGAGTAAGATGGATAATATTTCCACTGTGAGTAAAGAACGGCTAGCTTTTTTTTTTCTTCTTCTCAAAAATAATCCAGTCTACAAGAATTACACCCCGTTATTCAAAAGGTTCATGAGTCTTCACATTGAAACAAAACATTTTATCAGAAAGTTTTTTTTCGAAAGAAAATTTAATTATAAAATCACATGAAGCCATACAGCAATTTAAGAGAATCTATCATGTACCAATTTCAAATTAGATATCAATAATTTTGTGACTTTTGCCCTCCGGCATAGATTGAAATTCGGCTATTAGAAAATGCATAGCTTCACTTCAATCGACCTTTATAAAAAAAAAACGGTGCTAACGTAACTTTTTCATGAGTTAATATTTCTGACTAAAATCATCGAGAAAACCTTCTCTCTTCACGTAAATCTCGTTTAATATAGATTGTTCATTGTTACAGTAGAAAACAATCCTTTACTGAACATTTTTCTCCATTAGAATGAAGAAATTCTCTTTACTTTTCATTGATTTATTCGATAGAGAGTTCAAGGAAACCAATTAGGAGAATTTTATATTCACACACTATACGAAAATATTGTTGGAAAAAACGATACTTAATTAAAAATTGATAGAAATCAGACATAGAATTTTTTAATATAAAACTTTAGATAATGTATTAGCTCTAAATGCTCATATTTTTTGTCATAGAAAGAATGTTACAACAGAAACAATGAACACTTTTGATGCGCTAGTTAGTCTTGGAAGTACATCATTTATCAGATACGGTACATATCGAATGTGAAAGTGAAAAATATATTTGTATGGTAAGAGTTAGCCTAATGAAATATTCTGTTGTATAAAAAAATACATAATTCAACTGTCCATCTTAAGAATCAAAATCGTTGTAAATACCGATATTTTTTCTGTTTCAAATAGATTATTTAGCATTTATAAAGTTCTTGTTTTGAAAATAACTTATTCATTCATGTAATAATTGACGACATTCAAATGAAATAAATTGATCTTCACAAGCGTAAATTTTATCAACGAAATCAATCTTGAAATAGGAATATATACATTTCATGAAAAACAACCGAAGACAGAAATTTATATTTATAAAAGATAGCCATTTAGATATTGTCAGCAAAAAAAAATACATAAAACATGTTCGCATTCAGGGTTTATGACATCTGATTAGAAAAAAATCTGCTTCAACCATTTAGAACTGTCCTTTAAACTCAATATGAAAATCTTGTCAGCACAAGTCAAGGCTATATTAAGTGTACTTGCATATGTATACAAACGGCTGTCTTTCGTTCTGTTCTCATTCGTAAGTTCTACATACGGTCTATATTACTTGACGTACGTAGTTGAAAATACGAAACATGTATTGGCCCTCATATCCCTATCAGCAGTATGGACGTGATTATTATATGGGCCGTTTAATTGGTCAAGTTATGCCACATTATAATGTTCATCATTTAGTGCGATTCGGTCGTGAAATACAAGAAAATCCTGATTATATGCTCAGTTTACTTAACATTCGACCAGGTATGGTCGTTGCCGATATTGGTGCTGGCGTTGGCTTCAATTCATTAAGACTTGCTCGTCTAGTTGGACCATATGGACGTGTTTTTGGAACCGACATACAACCTGAAATGCTCAATCAATTAGTAATGAATGCATCTATGCATGGTCTTACACATAATATTGTGCCGGTATTATCTTCTCATCATGCCGTAAATCTTCCACCTAATTCATGTGATCTAATTCTTATGGTTGATACGTATCATGAATGTACAAATCCTCCAGCCATCCTAAGTGGATTACGAAAAGCATTGAAACCAAATGGTCGACTTGTTCTAGTTGAATATCGTTCAGAAGATAGTTACATACCTAATATGTATGATGATCATCGCATGTCTATTCCTCAAGCAAAACTTGAACTTGAATCCAATGGATTTGTTTTGAGACAAATTTATGAGTCTCTTCCTTGGCAACATATTCTTATTTTTAGTAAAATATAAACTCAATATTTTACTAAATTTTTCTTACTTAACATTACAAAAGAAATATAATTTTTAATAAGTTCCATGTATATATAGTGCTGTTTATTTTCCATGATCTTAATAAATGGAAGGTGTTAATATTTGAGAAAAATCAACATTATTTAAATTATAAAATCGAAAGTTCTATATTTTTGTGTTGATCAAGATGATTAGACGTATGTTTACTGACGCAATCGATCTCTATACATATGATTTAGCTAAGAGATCATATCGTTTACACGAAAGACTTTTGTATATTTAATATGAATTTTTCTCGAGTGTTAATGAGATGATACATATATATATATATATACAAACACAATAATATTGAGGCTTCACGTGTCTCAATGTAAAAGTAATTATCGTTCACCATCAACGGAACATACATAAATATATTGATATAATTAGAAAAAATAACAAACTAGATTCTTTACATTGCTTCAAAACTAAAAGCAGATGCTATTGACCGTTTGAAAAAAAGAATCAACTTGAAAAAGTAATGATTATGTCATGAACATCCTCTGATAATGGGTTTATATGTGGCGCCTGTTGAGTACAAAAACATACACGTGTGGAACACCTGCCATTAAGATGAAATAAATGTAAAGAACATTGATGATGGCCACGGGTGCCTTCCAATCAAGGAAAATTTTCGTTTTTCCCACAAAAACTAAAACGAATCTGTTGTTTTCATTACTCATCAATCTATGTATCGAAAGTCACCAAACTACTCTGCCGAAATCTCTTTAATGACAGTAACACACGACTCTAATAATGATCAATGAAAATAACTCTATGATTTTTTGTCCGATTTTGAAATAAAAAAGTAGATGCGTTTGTTTTCGAAATATATATATATATATGCAATTATATATTTCTTTTTTGAAAAAGAGATATACTACAAACAGAAAAAAAAGCAAAACAAAATTCACCATGGTCTCCAAAGAGACGATGAACGTTCACTGTTATCATCGAGTGATGATGGACTTGATGCATTTGAACGTTCTGATGATGAATCTGGCAAGGATTTTTGTTTTCCACCACAACGATTAAACCAATCATGCACTACAGAACTGTGACTTGTTGTTTGTCTATATGGATGAAAACGACGATTATTTGCTGTTGATAAATGATTTAAAAGATGTTGTCGTTCAATAAAGGATATATCTGGTTCGGTGTTAAGAAAAGTGGCAACATCATTTGTACATTGTTGATAGCCTAATTCATAATTACGCTTTATCGAATTCAAATGTCCGGTTGTTTGTTTGACAAAGTCAACACACATTTCAAGTATTTCAGCTTTTTCTAATTTTTGATAACGTGCTTTCTAAATAAATAATTTTCGTTTTGTTTTTATTTTTAATACACACTGATGATATATTCTATTTACTTACGTCACAATGAGCAGCTAGTAAATCTTTCAATTCATCTAAACTTCGATTAATACGATCACGTCGTTTCTTTTCAACGTAAGTTTTTGCAATCTAGATTGAATCAAAATAATATTGAAATAAAAAGAATTGTCAAACAATATCAGTTCTTACTTTACGTGAACCCGAGTGATATTCGAATTCTTCAACATCAATATCACTTCCACTTGTGTTAAACATTACTTTCGTGTTTGACTCACGTTGTTTTCAATATTGAACTTAGATGTAGAATGAAAAAAAAAAATGAGCCGAGCATTTTTATCACTATACCTTTCTCTTTCTTTCTGTTTCTCTCTTTTTCTCTCGTTTTCTTTCGCTCGATATTGAGTTCTATTTCGTATTGGTCAATAGACGATTGAATAACCAATCTCTTTCTTTTCTTTTAATCTATTATGTCTACATATCCATTCTTTCAACTAAAAATAAGGTGTGACAAGGGAAGAGAGATGGTCAAACTTAACCGGCTTTTGTCACTATGTATATACACGTAAGAGATGTGACTATGAGAACGGAAGATGTGATTCCCACGATTGAGATCAAAGAAGGAGACGCCTATGTACACACGTCGTCAATCATGTATATTATATCCCGATGTTGCACGTGTATGCACGAGTTTCACACAGAAAAACAGAATATATATGTATATATATATATATATTGAAAAGATGATGTATATCATAGTTCATATTGAGAAATGTAAATAGAAAAATAGAAAGACAACAGCGGAAAGATCAAAATAAGAACATAAAGAAAAAGTATTCATGAATCAGTAACAGCATGCAGGTGAATTTCGTATTGCTAAGACTGCTGTGATAAATGTGTATGCGTCTGTATATTCACGCGCTCCGCCTACTAAGTGTATGCGGACACTTGAACATTAGTAAAACATTGAAGTTCAACTGTCGGAAAAAGAAAACTACAAACGCCGAAAATAACGATGCTCATTCAAGTGTATGGACTGCTTTTATATGTTGATAAGAGAAACATTTTTACTAACACTACTTCTACATAAAGACGTATGTTCACTTTATAGAATTAAATTTGACTTCCTTCGTACGGATGAGAACGCGATGAAGAGGTAGAATAGCGGGCAGAATTATTTTAAAATTGAAATAAATAGCCGACCGATAACTTTGAACTTATGAACATTCATACACACACGACAAAGACAATGCATAATTGTTAAGTGTTACCTCCCTCCCTCAAGCGATAATTGACTCATGGGCAATATACAATAGTATTTCCGATATAACAAGAACCATATTTTACTGTAACGATTTATTTTTGTACCGTTTTCTTTGTTCACATAAATGGAAAAATTTGTGCGAAAAATGAACACATCTTAAGAATATATTAACAATCGATTCTTTCTATTGACAAATTGGGAATTCGATTCCCTTTAGAGTTGTTGTCACCAGTGAGTTTTTTCTTTCGTTCTTTTTTTCTTCATTTGACAGCTACAATCAGTGGTCCGAGCAAAGATCAAACATATACCACACGTACACACCTATTGTGAAAAAAAAAGAATAAAAACAATCAAAGCACACCCCTAGATGTGTGTGGGTAGTGACTTGAAACGTATGCGCATCGATTTTCAAAGACGACAAGCTCAACTGTACACATCAGACAAATAATGCTGTTGTTCTTTTCTTAGACGAAAGGTGATAATTGAAAAGTTGGACATGTTACTACCCAGGTACTACTTTAATTAGACATGCGACACTATTGTTCATTCCTATAAATATATTGTCGATGAAAAGCGGCATTTTGATGTTCGTATGTGTATGAGCGTGTGAGAACTCAGTCGATATTGAGAGATAAAATAGAAAAAAAAGAAAAAATATCTAAATTGAATTCGACAACAATACTATAGCCATGTCAAATGAATATTTCAATAAATTTTCCGTGACTCATGATCATTCTATCTATGTTCTGTCTATCATAATAATGCAGAGATTGGAATGTATGCGTGCATAAATAGACATTCGATCATTTACGGATTTCTAACGCACGCAAGCATGATAATAGTGTGCATGGTCAATTCACACGAAAAACGTCAATAATGATGATGATGATGATGATGAGTTAAGTATGTCATTTGTTATTTGTTTTGAAACAAGACAGCTTGTTTTTGGAATGTATTGTCTTTACATCCGGTCTTAACATCTAATTGGATAATGATTGTAAAAATGTGAATAGTTTTGTTTCTACTTGATTCTCTGAAACGGAATCAAGTAGTTATTTTCTCTTTTTTTGTCTTCCATCAATGAACGAAACAATAAGCCTACAGGCTTTTACAAGATCCCAAGTGATCACAAACTGTTTGCTGCATATTATGAAATCATCATAGATGATTGTGTTTAAAATGCAGTGAACTATGACAATCTCAATATCGATCTTGTGTGATCGCACTTGTACGCGCGCACGTTTGTTCAAAAATATTCTTCAGGCGCCGCACATTTATATAAATGCACGTACATCAAAAGAATGTCGTCGTCTTCTGGGAAAGAAAAATCAATTGGTACTAATCTTTAGAAAAGAAAAAAAAAGGAAGGTGTGCACATTCGTTCGATAGATGATGCAAACATCTATTGTATTCTTATCTTCTGAACATTGATGATCATCATAATTTTAGTGTGCAGAAGACCGCGCGCGTTCTTTCTCATATATATATATATATAAGGATGAGCATACATACATACACACACATACACGTACCTACTTCTTTTATGTATATCGTGCTTCTCATATATATATAAGAATCAGATTCAATTATGTAATAGATCACTACCTTTTCTTTTCTTTTGCATGTTAAGACAAGTCACAAGACGATGACTTCATCAGAGAATAAAAGACAACAAAATATTGACGTATCTTACAACTCTAGTCGGCTAATATCAAATAATGAAAAATCACGAGTATCATTATGCCATTCAAAAAAGAAAAATAACTATGATGTAGTCATCCTATCAATGTATAGACGATTGTTCTTGTTAAAGACGAACGAACAATATCATACCAACTGTAATGTACTAGTAGTAGTGATTATACATATACACACACCTACCCGTCATTTGTAATGTGTATCCATCAATGGATCCATTTGGCTGGCTGACTGTCATCATATTCAACTTTTATAGGTCATCATAATGTTGAATACGATGAAAAGAAAAGAAAAGAAACGAACTAAGACTAGAAGCATCAATAACTAGGTGTTAGTTGATTGTGCAAGCACACTTTACTTTTCATTATATTTATATAGATGTATGTATGTATGTGCGTATGTGCTTTTTGACTTCAATTATCTCCGAGAGGAAAAAATAAAATAAAATGATGAATTCTTAGCACATATTTCATCATTATCTCAATTTTGCTCACCATGAAATGATATTAAAACACTTGTCAAGTAATTGAATATGAAGGAAAATCATTCACTCAAGATTGCGTTTTAGATGTTAAAAAAGTAATGTTATTTTTTTAGCATTTCTCACGATTATTAGATGATAATCTGTTTGAATAATTTATATATTCAAAAACACACATACAAGAAAAAGACAGAAAAAAAAAGAAATCATTCATCACTGTGATAAAGTTCGCTGTATGTCTTATTTACATGTATGGTTTCCAGAGTTTTGGTGATGATGGACTAAGAGAACTAGATGAACCATTTGATGTTGAGGATGACGATGATAATAATGAAGAACATGGATGAGTATTAGAATTATTTACTGATGAATGATTAATAAGAATTTTAAGACAAGATGATGATTGCTGTTGAGAAAAATGTTCACTTGTTGTTGTGGTTGTACTAGTGGGGTTTGTTGGTGGTCGTCGTTGATAAGGATGATGAGCAAATCGGCGATTTGTCCACATTTGTCGGCAACGAGTGGCTAAACGTTCACGTTGTTCAGGCAGAACATTCGGTAATGAATAAATTAATTTCCACATTTCTTCTGAACACTGTTTATAACCATTTTCATAATCGTCCATAGAATTGTTCATCGTACGTTTTAGATTTCGTATGTAGTTCACAGTCATTTCGAGTATTTCGGCTTTTTCCAACTTTTGATATCTTGCTCTCTGTTGTTGAAAGAAGGAGAAGAAGAAAAAAAAATAAAGTTCATGAATATTTATTTGAAAGAACAAAATCAAACATTACTTCATCAGTTAATGCCATGAGATCTTTTAATTCATCAAGACTTTTATTAATACGATCACGTCGTTTTTTTTCTACACATGTCTTAGCAAACTATAAAATTCAACATGAGCCCAAAGGTGTTACAAAGGAAAGCACATCGAATGACTTACTTTTCTTGAAGTTTGTTCCGATGTATCGGAATAGTCGCACGTTAACATCATAACTTAGTTCAAAAGAGTGAGAAAGTGTTTGGTAAGAATCAACTACGCGTGTATATATATATATATATATATATATGTTTATACGTATACGTCGATTTCGAAATGTCACCCGTCGCAGCACACGTCTAATAGCAATTTGATGAAGATTTTTTTTTGCTTTTCGCTTTCGCTCTCCTCCTTCCCCCCCTCTCTCTCTCTCTCTCTTTCCCTGTTTCCCTTAACGAAGCAAAAAGAAGAGAGAAAAAAAACCGATTGGACACTATTCGATAGTGTTCTTTTGCGAACGAGAGACGCGTGCGAGAGATAGATGTTTATTTTATACCGTGAGAAGCCTTTCCTATGTGTGTTTGTATGTGTGCACATACATATACACGCACGGTGGCGCACGAGTTCTGGCAAGCAAATGGAGTAATAATGTTACACTATTCAAAACGAAAAAAAAAACGATCGAGAGCGGAAAAAAAGTACTTGGGTTTATTAAAAACTATAGATCGTATACTCATATTTAACTTTTACCGATCGCTTTTGGGTTGTATCTCTTTCTTGATTTTCTTTTTCTCCTTTTTTTTTCGCTATCATTTTCATTGATTGACACCACGCGTCTACGCGCGCGCGCACAGCGTGACGATGAAATTATTTTGTTAATAACTATATTAAAAAAGGAGGTGAAGACCAGGTATCGATATATATATATATATGACAACGCAAACCAATGACGATCGATAAGACTCTATTTATCTATTGGTTGTTTAAATATACATTAACACACCAATGTAGATTTCAATTATGAAAAGGACAAAAGAAAAGTCTTCATCGAATTTCTTTTTTCTTTTTGATCTTGACTTATAAACGATTGTATTTCGGTTGGGTACACTAAGAATTAGACAAGCATTCGGCTGGTGTTCTCCGAAAGTTTCCTTACATAGCCACGTGTTTTGAACTCAGAAGCATCAAAAATTTCTTTTTTTCTTAACAATAGTGTATTTGTCAATGCATTGAATTTGATTGTTAAGGATGGGATTCATACATTGTTTTCTCACCGATGCTCAGCCCCATCATATATTTCGCTTTGTGTTATCAGCGGCTTGTCCATTATAGGACGCATACAGGCTTTTTTTCGTTTGATGTGATCCGATATGAAGAAAAGTGCGTACCGTATGGACATTTGTTTTAATTGAGTGAATATATGTGCACATTCTTTCCCATGCCTTTAGAAAATAAGAGAAGTGAAAAAAAAAGTTAAGAGTGCACAAATGAGAATGTGAATATTCCATAGAAAATTTAGATGATTGAAAAGAAAACCAAACAACTAGAAAATTACTTATTAGATCATAGGCATTCGTTCACATGTATATAAATATATGTATATTGAAAGCTCAATTCTTATAAATAAGAACATTTATTGGCTTCGAAATCGATGTGTAATATTTTGTTTTAGATTTTTCATACGCCTATACTCGAAAGATAGACATACACACATACACACCTTGCTCTCTCTCTCTCTCTCTCTTACTGTCGTTAGTAATAAGTGTAGGATTGATGAAACCTTGTAAAAAAAAAGACACTTTCAGTTTGCTTCATAATACTATTGCTTGTACACACTTGAATGAAGAAGACGAAAAAAAAGCATCATTCATTGAAGTGTTATCTTTCTTTCAAATATGTATATATATTCATATTTAGAGTTTTCTTCAATGCAATCTTCTTCCTATAGTCTATTTCCTTTTTAATGATGATCATTTTCTTGTCTAAGTTTCAAAGGTTTCGTATTTTTTTTCGTATGACTCGTCATTTTTCTGTAAGTACTCATATGATTTTTAGTGTATGAGTTCGATGTTCGTCCAATTAAAAATTTCGAGTAAGAACATTTGTAAGACATCATGAGAACGTGTTTATATATTCACACGGCTGCCTTGGTTATTTTTCTTAACCAAAAAAAAAAGAAGAAATACTTTCACTTCACGTTTTCGTTTTGACTTAGTGTTAACGTAAAACTACCATTCGTCACACACACAGACAAGTCATAATTCAATGATTGACTCCGTCAAGTGACATTCAAAAATCAAAGATCAATATCGCACGCACGAATGTCTATTAGAGATATATGCATATAGAGTTATGGATGTTGTTATTGTCTGGATTGAAATAGTGACACGATGATGAATATGTGTCATGTAATTAAACTGGATACAGTTTCGATATGTACATATAAATATATATGCATACGATATTTTTTTCTCTTTTTACTCATGAAATTCAATCATTTCCTTAAAATGATTCATCACGTATGAAATATATCGACGTATGAATTAGATAATAATCGTTCTCATTTTAATTAGAAACATATTTTAGTGGATTTTTTTCTATTGAAAAAGAATGTTTACAATTTCAATATTTAACTGATGATTAAATTATTCTTATCTAATAACTGATCTTAGAGGAAATCATTAAAAAACTGGAAGAATGAAATAAGTGCGGTTACTTTTCGCAATATTCTCTTTTTCCTTCAATGCCAATGCACAAAATTTCTCATGGAATTCAATATCTAATTCATGTATAGATCAACTTCAAAAAAAATTTTGTTATTGTTTTTATTTTTTATTATCTATCGAAATAGACGAAACAAATAATTATAGTTTGACATTAACATATTCTAATAGCTTTCTCACATCAATTAGTTCTATGATTACTTAATGTCAGTATAATGTCGTGCACGATACAGATAAAAGCACAAAAATGATGTTTTCTATATTGAGAGTTCAACATCAACTATTTATCCCAAGAAGCATATATATCAGAAGATAAATAATCGACCAATACATTGATATTATGTCATTTTGAAGTTTCAAAAGATATGAGCGAAAAAATTAAACTAGTAGTACAAAACAAAAAGAATCATGATTCAAATTCATTAATTTTTCATTCTTGATGGACATCAATCGATCAGTTTCGTTAGACAAGGACAAAATTTGAAGGAAGAAAAAGAAAAGAAGACACTCGATAAATCAATTTACTCGACATCATATCAGTCAAGATCGTAATGAATACTGTACATATGTCATACAGTGTTTTATCCAGTATGTGAACAGTGCTCATTTGAGCAGCAAATTTATCTCTTGGAAATAGAAAACGTAGATATCTATTTTATAAATAGAATTTTTTTGAGAAAATTCCTAATGATAATTTTCAAATGCTTACACAATCTCATGACGTAGATAAAGATTTTTTTCATTTTGAATAAAGTTTATCGGATGAAGTATTAATTTTAGATTATTTTATTTCTAATCCAATTTTTTCTCGTCAAGAATAGCAGATGGTTTTCTCGGAAATGTCCTATGAGAACAAAAAATATGTGCAAATTACGGCAAATTTTTAAAGCCTTTATCTAAGTGTTCATGTGTATAACATAAAAAATCGATTCAATTCAAGTACTATTGATAATTTCTAAAATCTTCTTGCGTATTCAAACTAAATCGATGACTACTACTCATGAGTACGAAAATCACATCTACATTCAATTGAATTAGAATAAAAATTGCTTTAGCAAAGGTCAGAAAAAACGACAAATATAAATTTGCAATAATGATAAGATCATCAGAAATAATATTTACAATCAATTTCAGACCTTATCTGTTTTTGGAATTGGTTGTACAAAATTTCTTTCGTTGTTGACTGTTATTCGATTCTCTTGTGGCCAGTTCAATTCATAAAGTTACTTCTAAGAGCTTGAACAAGTGAATCTCAGTGAATTTACCTATTTATTACTACTTAAATAATTGTAAAATTTGATGCATACTAGTTTCATTGTGCCAATAATTTATTGATTTGAGCATCAGTCTATGAGAGGCGTGGCCACCGAGCGAAAGTTGGAAGGCAAACTACCTCAGGCTCTACGCCACCTGTTCTTTATAAATAAAAATAAGATGCGTCGCTATTTCGAACACTTTTCTCTGTTGAAAATTGACTGCAAACCATCCAATCAACTCCTCTCTCACACACACATATTCTCCTATCTTCAGAGGTAAGCTACCCTATGACTGTCTATAAAACATGGATCGAGAATGACTCTTGAAGTAGATACTGAATTGCAGTGAAGTAATATTTTACATCAAATTTTGAATCAAACATCCTACCTCATTCAGCTCATACTTACAATGCATTCGTTTGATATTTGTTTGAATCTTCATATCAACAAAAAGATTTGATAAAGAACTTGATTATACCATTCGTTCACTAAAATTCAACAATCAGTATTCATAAAAAAATGAAACGATTCATCTCTTCCCACACTAATCAATAAACATTACTGGCTTGATTTTCAACACGTAGTCATATAGTAGCGTAGATTTGAATCATCGTTCATGATAGAATTCTCTTTCTGAAACGAAAATGCCTTAATAAATTTATTAGAAATGTGTGACAGTTGCTAAATTTTCAATTTTAAACACGAATCTCAAATTTAAGATAAAGTATACGCATGCGATATATTTTGAAAGTAAGTTTTGCACATTAAAATTCATCTTTGATGCTTCAGAGTAAATTTAGTGAACTTCTTTGAATATTTATAGAAATTGACAAAAGTAAAAATACATTGATTTAGACTATTGCTATTGATGATAATTACACTTGTTTTCCAATGCGAATCATTGAAAAAGTTAAGTTTAAGATCATTTATTGAATTCATATCGATTCCGTCATAATCTGATTGATATGCAGTGCAAACATTTGGTTTTTTATATTGATTCTCATTAATTCACATTCTGTACATACTTCACATGAATTATGACGACAAGGAACTTCTAGAAGATCTGTACTGAATGATAAATCTGATTCGTTTTCTTTTTCTAGTAAGTCTTTACTTATTAAGTAGATCTTATCAATACTGAAGAACATTCAAGAGGATTTTTATTCATCATCAACTTCCTAACTGAATGATTATTGTTTTAGTGAGTTTTTAAAATGAATTCTCGTTTTAAATTTTGGATTATAATCATCATGGAAACGTTGTAATCTGAGCATGAGTGTAAGTATTGGACTTGATCAAAGAAGAATGATTGTATGTTGACAGACAGAACGTCTAGAAGATATCTATGATGTGATAACAAATCTTTTGAGATAGCGTCCGTTGTCGTCAAGACTATTTACTTTATGGAATAAGAGTGATCTGAAAAAGAGATTCATCATTCTTCTTCTTTTGACATTAAGGCTTATCGCGAATACAGAATTTCTCATTTAAAAAAGAAATTTAAAAAAATTAAATTCTTCTATTGTTTTTTACAACTTGTAGCTGAATTCCCAATGATTCAAGTGTTACCAAGCCTCTTACAAAATAATTTCAATCAATAGAATAATACAACTGATCAATAAGAATAGGTTATAATCATGGTGAATCAATTCGAACGATGAAAACATCGGAATAAGATATTGCCATTGTAGTAGATGTTATTTTGACTTCTTAGAATTTCTTATATGAAATCTATATCATACAAATGATTGCAACCAAGAATTCTTATGTTGTCATAAGTTCAGAAATTTCATTAAATAAATAAAAAATAGAACATTTATTCGGTTCAATGAGAATTATCTGTACATAGATCCAAGTGCAGTATCAACTGAATTCAGTGAGGTGATGAGTATAGAATGTAATGCAAAATGTTAACTCTTTCACACTGATAACTACAAATTTCACTCTTAAAAGTTTATAAGTTACTAGCCATCATTTTCTTTTCATTCCATGCTATTTTCTGACATCCTTACCACATTTAAAATTTAATGATCATTATGTCTGTAAACTTTTAAAACAATATCCTAACGAATGATTGAAATGATGAACACTTCTATCGTCTACAAGTCTTTTTTCTATTTGATGAAGGAGATCAACATTCTATCGAATCGTTGTCAGGTGAATTCCATAGGCCCAAGTTTTTTTATACAGCTAAATCGTATTTTTCGATTTCGATTTCAAACACTTGCAAATATCTTTCTATAGATTAACAACATCTAATTATTATCAATTATTGATAATGATATGTTTATCAGATGCAATCAGTGTCAATATCATCTATGAGAATCGAAACTCGCCAAGTATTCATTGGCAATGTTTCTAAACAATTACAATATTTATTTTCCATATAATTTGAATACTAAAGAAAAATACTTGAATTCATCTTTATTCTTGTTTCTTCACTATTGATGGTTAAACTTAATATCTTTGTTGTATCATTATATTTCTAAAACTTATTGACAAAATAAAAAATAACATGCTCTTATGCATTGTGTTATTGTTCATAAAATAATTTTTTTTCGTAACTAGAAGTCAAATTAGTTAACTGTCATTTCAATACAAGTCAGAGATTGACTAAGAAAAAATTTCTGTCGATTACTCTTGCTTCAATGAAGTCGAAATCTGACGTAGTTTTAGTAGTTTGAGTGAATCCTTCCGGGTACCAGTGTTCTTAATGAAAGAGTGTACCCAGCAAAACAAAATGTACGGTACCCTAATGAAACGGAATTTACAGACTGTTTTACACACTGCAGAAAAAAAACTGAAATTTCATTGTACACTTTGTTTTTAACAGTTTTCGAACCTTTATGCTTCGAAGATCTATTTTGTATGGTCAAACTGTGGATGAATCAGTGTTTGGTGAATGTGCCAGTTGAAATCTTTCATTTTGTCGGATCTCTTTTTCTTTTTTGATTTAAAAACATTTGACTTTTATGTATTATCAATCGTCATGCGCTTGTTAAAGTGGAATACGCAATAAAAGATTTATTTTGTGACAAGACACCAGTTTTACCATTCTCGTACACTTTGTACATCTCGATCTACAAAACAGTGTGTACTGATACACAGCGATATGAATAGCAGGTGTACAGAACATATTCAAAGTGTACAGAACCTTTGCTAAGTCTCAAGTACACGCTGTTTTGTACGCTGCTGACAAAAACAAAGTGTACGCAGAACACTTTGTCTACAAAATTAACACTTTACGTTCTATCGAAAAATCTATTTTTATATGAATTAATTCTAATATCGGTGGATGTGAAAAGCTGACTTTGAACGATACGAACTTTTTTTTTCATTTTTACTATCGACTAGTACTACTTTTCGTAGTTTTTTCCTTAGCTAGAGTATTCACTATTTTTTTCTTTCCTCTTTTAACATTAAACGAATAGTTTGTTTAGCAGATATAAAAATGAACTCGTATTTTTCTAGATTATACTGTAAGTTTCGATATATACACTGTGGTACCCTTTGGTTACAAAATTAATATGTACCGATACGTTTTGTTCAATAAACCAAAGTGCACGAAACCATTTTGTTTTCTAATTCCTTTCGGAACGCTGCTGATGCATGGTGTCCTGAAAAACAAAGTGTACCCGTGCATCCTACTTCAGATTCCTATGAAGAATATTGCCCGGTACTAATTATTACTGAACAAATTTCAATCCCAGCTATGTTCAATAAATATTATTGAATGGTTTTTTCAAAATTTATGATTGGTTTCTTTGATTTACCAATGATTGACATAGTATTGAAACGAACGTAGTGGAAAAGGTATCTCATAGGCAACAAAATGCTTAATGGGTTTTTTTCTACCTTTCATCATAGATTCAAGTATAGAATCATGATGACGATATTGTCCTCCTGTAATTTTTCTATTCTTCTCTAGGCGTCGAGGGTAATCTTTTAAATAACTGTCAGTTTCTTTGTTTTTATTTTTCTAAAATTATATTTTCTAAAAACAAAAGAAACTAAAAGTGTAATCATGAGTACAACGGCAAATCTATCACAGTACATGGTAGCAAAGAATACCAAATTCGAAGCTAAATTAGCTCGATATTTAAAACCGCATCCTGGTGATCAATTACTCAGTTATGATGCATGTATAGAGAAACAAGGCAGTAATATTAATTATCGTTTCATCGTTCTCGGTCTTGAATCAATTTATTTACTTGATAATCCACCAAAAAATGCTCAGATAGAAAAACCAAGTATTTATTATCGTGATATAATGCGGGCTGAAATAGTTTGTATAAAACAGAGAAATTTGAATAGAAGACGATTAATTTCAATATTTAGGTTCATGATTATCCAGAATTTTTAAATGGTAATGAAAAAATCAATTCAATACATTTACGTTTATCGGTCATGGTAACATCGAGTAAAGGTAAAAAAAATAAAAAGACAACATCAACAAATAGTCCCGAAATGGAAACAATACCAAGTCTATTTGATCGAAACACTTTAGAAAATATTAACAGTTATATGGAACCATTATCTTCAAGGTAAGAGTTTGCTCTCTTTTCCATGAACTAGAAATTCGTGACGATACAGTTGGCCAATGAACTCCTTGCAATTGGCAATGAATTCTCATTGACTAAATAAATCTTATAGAATATCAATAGCACTCGATTTGTTAACTAAGAAAACGATTCAACCTATTCCATTTATTATTCAGTGAAGGTGAAAATTACGTCGTATTTGGTTGATCTCACTCTCAACTAGAAAGAGTATTAATTGATGAAAGTCAATTAAAGTGATAGGATTTCTCATTACCGATCATAGTGATTGGAACTGTTTAAAACAAAAGTAAATTCAACAAAGTACACGGAATTCTCAGCAAATATTTTGTAGAACAGAAATCTTTCTATACTTTTTACTCAAATGAAAGATGTTCAATATCTAGCAAAGAGTTAGCACGTTAGAGAGTTCATTGAGCACGAGAAAAAAATTACAAATAGTAGAATCGAAATTCGTGTGCTTAAAGAAATATATGACGATTTATTTTTATTCAGTTTTCATCGTTGACTGAAGTAGCTTGAAATGAACGGTATGATTATGATCGGAATATAATGAACATGACTTTACTATCGTAAGAAGTAACAACAAAAACATGAATACTATTGACTGTATGTTAGATGGATGAGGCGACCAGTATTTACAGCTTGGAAAGTATTTTATACTTGAATTATTTATCTGTCGGGAAACGTCTTGAGAGTGCGTTTACTTTTTCTTTGTGAACTAATGACTGACAACTGTTTCACATACAGTCTTCTAAGCTATATCGATTGATGCACATTTTAATCATATATACGTTGATTAAAGATTCAATAAGAGCGTAAATCATTTTTGAAAGACAAATTATAGACTTATTCATCTTTTCGCAAGGTCAAGAGTGAAAAAAAACTAGATTAGAAATTAGTTGAGGAATAAATTTATCATGCTGTATGTGTACAAACTGTGGAATTGACTTTTGCGAACTCTCAAAACTTTACATGTCTTTAGAATTCATAATTACAAAGAAGAGTTTTTTTATCATCTCGACTCGATTAGCTCTTCGATTTTCGATCGACTACGACCCCATTTCATAGCCTTCTTCGAGAAAGTTATTGAAAAGAATGTAACGATAATTTCAACTGAATTTTTCAATTGCGAAACTGTTTTGTTTACAGCAATGGAAACTATTCATAGATATTAATTCGTAATGCATGACTCGATTTTCAATACGACCACAAACTCTATAGTTGACTAAATCTGTTTCTATACAACACATTATTAATTTGTTTGATTGAAAGCCATGAAAAGATTTCAATTTTTGTACGAGATTTTTCATGTAGTGCAGAAATCTTTCGATCTGATGCATGGATTATATTTCCTAAACAATGCAATCTAATACGAATAAAGACTTCAACTACTTGTAAAAGTGTTGTAGCTCTTATCAAAAATCAATATGAGTATCACTTTTCTTATTTAAAACATGTCGTCCATGATTTATTGTGAAACTGATAAAAAATTTAACTTATAGAGGAGCAACATCAAATCGTGATTTTACTCAAACACCGCTACCAATGATCTCTGCTGCTATTCCACTTATTGTATCAACCGATACAAATACGATCAATCAATTAAATTTACCTCTCAAACTAGATGGCTTATCAACATCGAGGAGCGATGGTACATCAATGGATTTTAAAGAACGTTTAGATGCATTGAATCTTAATACTGATCGTTCGATTGTTGATCGTTTATTGCCAACACCACGATCATCATCTAATACACAAGCGTCAATGGTTAGATCAAAATCGGCTAAAACATTGTCGAAAAAAAAGACAAAAGATGATTCTGACTGGAATTTAGACTCACCAAAAGTTAATCGTTACGGATTGCAAATACATCAAGATGATCGTTATGGTATTTTACATACACCGCGTAGTACACCACGAGGTACACCGCGAGGTACACCACGTGAAAATCTTGATGATGAACTGTACTTATTAACAGCACGATCAACATTGACAGATTTATCATTAACAAGTAGTATACATACGAATGCTACTAGTAGTGAAGAATCCAGTATCTACTGTCCATCAGTTGAAGAAGTTCGAAGGTAAAATCTAGACAATGATAAGATGTCTCTATAAAACCCAGTCCGTGATTTATTCGTTCCCAATTATCGCTTGATATTTTTGCTTTCAGTAAGGCAAAAAAAAACTGAATTGATAGTATGTATATTTGATTTCATTAATCTTAGCAATAGTCTTCTGTTTGGTAGTTCATTTAGATCATTTAAAAAAAATGATTAGCAAACTCTTTGAAGTTTCTACTTTATTTCTTTCCTTTTGTTTTTATTATTATTTAGCCTTCGAGGTGACATTGATGAAGACATGAAACAGATTGATCTATATTTTCTTAGTTCATCTTCGAAAATTCCAGAAATTTTAAGTTCTTCATTAAGTAATTATATCACTATTTCAACATTACATTATCAGAGTGATCAAAAATTATCAATATTATCAAATAATCGTCTTCATCATTCGTATGTTGCTCGTTATTTGTCTTGCACATTTATAGTTTCATTTTCTGAAATACATAGAATCGATGTTACAAAGATGAAATTTTCTGAATTGAAAAAAGAAATTTTCCAATCACGTAATAATCATAGTCAATCAATTCAATTAACAGATGAACTATATAATGCATGTGATAAGTATGCGATAATCAAAGAACTTTTCTGGAAGGTTAATTATCATGTTCTTTTAATCTTGATTTTAAACACGTTTTTATTCAACAACTATTATTATTTAGGATCACGATTTATTTATTTATTTTGTTGCACAACTTCAATCATGTTCTCAAGCGATTTTAAAAAATGAATACCACGATGAGACAATTGAGTAAGATACAAGATGAAGTTTTTTATATTTTTTCTTTATATTTCATTGAAATCTTTAGTTTTTCTTTTTCCATCATGAAATTATTAAGTGAATTATTGTTGAACACATTTGCGTCAGAAGAACGATTGAAACGTTTAACACACGATGAGTAAGTTATCTTGTTTTCTTCGAATGAAAAATCATGATTTATGCATGTGAATTTCGTATGGAATGTATTCTTTGGAAATTCATGTTATTATTATTGTTTTCGATCAAATATTTTCTCATAGAATAACTTTGAGAGGAAGAGAATAATCAATTTTCAAAACAAATACTATCGAAAAGATGAAGTTACTCTATTGATTGTACTGCATACATAGACAATTTTTCAGTAGGAGATACAATAGTTGTTTATGGTTCCATGAAATACGCAGCTTGAAACATGATAATAATGACATTCTGAAATTATTAATGAATGTCAAAAGAAAAGTTTCTTTATTCTCTTTGTTTCCCTACTGTCATCATTAACAATGCTCCATATTTCTATAATAGTTTATTATTCTTGAGCGAAATTTCACTACGTATAATAGAAACAGGTATCGTTAATAATGCGACAACTTTATTAATTATGCTATGATGTTGTTTTATTTATAGATTGTCTCATAGTTAACTTATATGCGTCTTTCTCATAACTCGATTTCGATCAACAGTTAGTTATGCTGTGTGGCGAATCGTATCAATTGTAGCTCATCATGAGTAACCTATGCTTAAAGATGGAGTACAGTGTGGAATAGTTCAAAAAATTTTGCACTTCCTTAACTCGCATATTATAAATATTGCTAACAAATTCCAACGAAAGTACTCTAAATGTTTTTTAAATCTTATCTTTTCTTTTGTTTTTATAATCTGTTAAAGACAGAAGAAAATGTTATTTAATTAAACGAACGTACAAGTAATCTACATTTGTTCTATACACTCGCAAATCATAGTCAGTTACATGATATTATGGACAACTTACATACTAAGCTAGTCTTCCATCAAGGCTTGTCTGTGTGGTAGTAATTCAAGTAAAAATTTTGCTTCTCTGCTATTCTTCATAGTCGTCTATTGCACTGTAATAAACACTGCTTTAGAAATGCTAAATCATGTCAGAATGTATAACAAGCGAATAATAATCATTTTTTTTCGAGATATTTGTTATGCGTTTGAGTTCATATCGTGCATACAATTATGATTTAAAATAAATTTTCGTTTCACAGCTTTTTCTTTATTCTCGTTGTCCTACTGAAAAGAAAGCATATTTTACGTATAGATGTTCACGAATTCGCGCTCTTGTTGATTATCTATTGGTACCACCAATAAATTTATTGCCAACAGCCTATGATTCTGCATCGGATCGATCATTAAAAGTAAATTTATTGCATCTACATCAATATGATTCGACTTAAAAGAAGATTAAATTTAGAACGCATATGCAATAGTATTTAAATGGATGTTTGCGTCGAGTAATTTACTATGGCAAATCGAAGATTTCATCTGTCGACCATCGTGGACATCAAAAGGCTTCCGTTTTCGACATTTTATTGAATCATTCGAAAAGCATCGAAACAAAGTAAACGTTCGATAGAATATTTCTATTTCATACAAAATAAGAAATCGATTCATATTTAAACAGAAAAAGGAAACAGAGCGACATCAAATCATGAAGAATTTTTAACTTGAGATAAAAGAATAGTCGTATTTCTTTGACCTATCGCTACAGTTGTCTTATGTTAGATGTCGTCATGACGAGAGGAAAAAATATTCTCTTGAAACAGTTGCTTTTATTGAAAAAATGAAAATTTCGTTTTTTCAATTTAGAAGTATACAGTTACAATAAGTTTGTACGAATGTTCGCAAATTTTCTAATTAAAATCGTTTGACGAAAGATAAATCTGCATGGTAACGGAAACTTATCGAGATATTTGATCAAGTGCTTCTTTTTCTAGTCCTATGTCGTTTTTCGTTTCAATATTCAAGAATGATTCATTTTTTCTTTGCCTGTGCGTCTCATGATTGCCCATTTTAATGCAACGAACATTGAATCAGGTTTTTTTCTCATTCTACCACACAATTGTAGAATGTGCACGATGAGATCAATTACCTTTTGATCCCATTCATAAACTTGTTTCAAATGTGTAGTAACCTACTTTGTAAAACATTCAATAAGCTTATGATATTTTCCATGAAGTATGCTATATTGATTCTCTTCGAAGTTAACTTCAATTTTTTGATTCTTTAATACGTCATTGATTCTAAGTGTTAACGCATTGGACAATTCTTCTTTTAGCGCTACATATGATTAATCTTATAATCGAAATTACTTTAACACATGTTGAAACGTTCGTTGTTCTATAATTATCTGCACAAAAGTAAATAACTTATACCTCGAACCATAGAAAATTTGACACAGATTTTACAAGGTAACACTAGAGTGGATTCCAGAATTTTGTCAATAAGGCTTTCGCCAGTTATCACTAAAGAAAATGTCTGTACAATACATTTGAAGATTATAAGCTAACTGTGTTGTTAGAAGGTATTAGCTTACATCCAGGATGTTTTCGAATACCCCGGAGAATCATAGTTTGATAAGAAATAAGCGAAATTAATACTTAATAAAAAGAATGAAAAATAATCTGATATTCATGTGATGATGAGTCTAATAAGTGAGGGACTACCAGGACTTATTTTTTCGGCATTTATTTATTTATTGAGGATCTATTAATTATGGTGACATAACAGGATACTCACACCTTCACTAGCAAGAATACACTTACACTTTCACTCATATCCGCACGTATGCCCTTACCCATATCATATATTTACTCAGGAACTACATGAGATCTATCTCAATATGCTTACGGACTTAATAATAAGTTCCAATAAATCTCGAAAAAATAAGTCCCGGTAACTGCTGGTCGACTATTTTGAACGAACATAAGAAAAATCTAATCCAGTCTGAGCCATTCTATGTGATTCGACGCTTTTGTTTTGCTTTATGCATTGAATGAATCTGCATAAATTTGAATATGATTGAAAAACACGTGAAGGGAAACATGTATTTTGTGCTGAAATAAAAATTAAGACATTATAGGTTTTAAGGATGAATTGATATTGTTTCTTTCTATAGGTATATGTTGCTTCTCTACTGGTCAGAGCTTGTAAAGCAGCAGCACGCGTAGTAACACGCATTGTTTAAAAAATATCTTTGACGATACACGAAACTTATCTATACGACATACAAGAACAAAACGTTGTGATATAGATGAAAGAAAATTTTCATTGACGTTGGAGAACGTCATGTTGGCAAAATTTCAGCCACCCCACTAGAGACATGACTTTGAGTGGAGAAGCATTGGTTCGTACTGTTCACAATAAGAAAATGCTATATTCGAGAGGCTCGTTTCCTAAAAATAAATTTCACCAAAGTGTACCGTCGAGTCCTCAATACATGCAGGATACTTGGATTGTGAAATATGCACAGAAATTAATGATGAATATCATCGTTTTAATTGATTATAATTAAATCTTGAAAGTTAAAGTTTAACAATAAAGTCTTAACAAATTTTTCTCTACTACATTGCTATGCATAGTGATTCAGTCTTATCTATTATGTATGAATTGTTGTTTTTTTTTGTAAGGATGAATATTTTGATTTATTCGTCGGTGCCTTGTCAACATTAACGATGACTACAGAAAATAAAGTATAGATGTTTATGTTCGAAAGTTTTATATTAATTGTATTTTGTTTTCATGCAATAGGATTTATTAAGTCCAAAAGAAGCATTATGTGTCTATCAATTATTTTCTATATTATCGATATTATTAATTAATTCGCCAATCTTATCAGAGTATATTCGTGATCGATATATCGAAGAATTTAAGTATGATTATATGTGAAATTTCAGTTGTTGAAAAATTTTACTTTTATTGTTTTTTTGATTGCATAGATATTTTTTAAAAGAAGATGTGTTACTATCGAGAATTCCTGTTCAATATCCGGTCTATCGTTTCATTCCAGAGCTCATTCGTGGTGTTCATCACCGTATATTACATGGTGAATCAAGTCATGATTTATCAAATCACACACAAAATCTTCAGCTTATTTAAGAATGAAACTCGTTTTTTCTAAATCAGATTAACTTATATTGAGCAATAAAATTTATATAGTTTTATTTTTTCTTTCGACGGGTGATTTTAAACAATTATTTTATTTATTTTCCAATTAATCTCATAGTTCTTTTCTTTTGTTTGTTTTTAATTTAACATTTGTATTTTATTAAAAAAGAACCGGCGCATAAAAATCATTCGACAGAATATTTAATCAAACATGTATAATGTGGATTTTGTCCATATTTCGCATTGATACAAACTTCTTCCGAATCGTCAACATTAATGTCCCGTTGTAACGTTGAGTCAACAAAACCTTCATCTCGAAGTTTTTTAGCACCAACTGTTACTGAAACTGATGCTACACCCGGAATATAACAATGTATTGGTACAATTGAGTTTTTTTGTAGAATGCCATTTAGTGGAGTATATATTCGACATTTCGAAGCTTCGAATTGTGTGTAAATCTTGGGAAATTTCATTGCTCGTGAAAGTTTCGTTACATTCAATGAAAACTGAATCACTGAGTTCCCTTTTTTATTATTTTCTTCCATTCGCATTGCAAAAATCAACAAGTCATGTAGACCAGTTTGTTCAGGTGCAAATAAAAGTTGCCAATTTTTTTTCTCATGATCATATTGGGCTAGTGCACCATTTTCTATCGGTGTATTTTTATATTCTATGCGGCATGACAATTGAATATTATCCGGTGCTTGAATTTGAATTTCGCTAAAAGATGAATTATTCAACCAGCGTGCTGTTGAGCGTAAACGAGGAGTGATAACTTTAAGATCATATTCATAAAATAATGGCCAAGTTCTTGGAAAAGTTACGACATGTTTAGGTATATGATTGACTTCAATTTGAAATTCAACAGCAGTTTTATATTTATCAGAATCAGATTTTTTCTTAGCCATAATAAAAGCTTTGAAAAGACCTTGCTTATTCGGTGCAAATCTACAACACCAAATATCTTTATGTCGATCGTAGTAAACTTCTTCTGCATTTTGAATAGTCTTCTCGTTGGAGTCCGTTAAGTTTCCCAATAGCTGAACTTCATTAGGTGCCTTTAAAAATATTTCAACATATGAAGACTGTTCAGATAAAATAATTTTACTTGAATCATAAGGTGGTAAGACTTTAAGATTGAGATCGTAAAAAAGTTGTTTTGTCATTAATAAGGATTTCGGTTCTAATGCAAGTTTTTTTACTTGAATATTAAACGATACAACAGAAGTATAATGATTTGAATCAGATTTCTTCGTAGCCAAAATAAGACCAACAAAGTTTCCTTTTCCATTCGGTGCAAATTTACATCGCCAATAATCTGTTTCATTGTCATAGTAAATTTGGCTTCCGCCAGTTATCTCTTCATCTTTACTATTTCGAAGTTTGCTCATTAAGGCAACTTCATCAGGCGTCTTGATACTAACCTCGACGTATGGTTTTTTATCGTGAAGTACAATAATACCTTGATCAGCAGGCGATAAAATTTTAAGGCCAAGATCATAGAAATATTGCCAAGTAATTGGAAAAGATAAAAATGGTGATGAAACTCGATTTGCATTAATTTTAAATGAGATGGCAGAATTGTAAGCTCCAGGGTCAGATTTTTTCTTAGCGAGTACGATTGCCTTAAAAAGTCCATTTTTATTTGGAGCATATTGACATATCCAAAAATCTTTTTGCCGATCATAGTAAACTCGATCAGCACAAATAACTTTTTCTTCGTTGTTTTCTAAAAGTTGACCCATCAGTTCAATATCAGATCGAGTACGTATAATAATTTCAGCATACTTATTATTATTATCAACGTTAATTACGTGTGTTTTCAGCGGTGAAATAATTTCTAATCTATAATCAAAGAATATTTTCCACTTTTTTGGATAGCTTACGGGATTTTCGGGCATCTTTTTAATGTTAAGTTTTAAATCAAGAACAGCCTCAAATGAACCAACATCTGAATCACCACGTTTTGCATAAATTACTGCTTTATGATTACCAATAGTAGATGGAGCAAAATAACAGTTAAAAATTTGATTTCTTTTGTCGAAAATAACGTCATGGCCACCGTCAACAATTTTATCGTGTAGTTTTAAGTCCGCATTAAGATATACGCCAGCTGGTGCTTTTAGCAATACTAATGCATACGGTTCATTTTTTTCAAGATTAATAAAAGAACAATTATCAGGTTGAATCATTTCAAGTTCAAATTTAAAATAACTTGGTCGTAGATGTGGCATTTCTAAAAATTGTTCCATTTGTATTGGAGTTTGTAATAGTTGCCATTTTTCTTGTTCAGGCAAATGATGATAAATCATTTGATCCGGTCGGGGAAGAAAATAGTACGGTGATATTTCACGTTTAAACTCTTTATTATCATTTAAACTTCCAGAACCCCATGTTGATTCAATTAAATACCAACGATGAAAGATCTCAACAACATTCCATGCATGATCAGTTTCAGTTGGTGCACCTTCTCGATCATCGAATCCATAACCTTTGGAATATCCACTGACTATTTCACATTTCATTTCTAATCGATCACAGATATATTTATATAGGTTAGCATAGCCAGCACAAACGCCCTTTCGCGTTCGAAATACTCCTTCGGCGGTTTGATCTTGGTAATTCTTTGCGAAATATGCTACAGTATCGTATTCAATGTTGAATACAATCCAATAGAAAATGATCCAATGACGATCAACTTGAGATTTACCTTTTGATAAATCTTTGACGAAACTAACTAGTTGATCAAGTGAATTCGGTTGCCACGACTCAATTGTTGATTTATATGAACTATTTTTTATTGCTTGTTGACGTTGCTGAATAAAAATTTCACTGAATGCTTCTCTATCAGCAACTTCGATATTCGTCGTGTTTTTTACTTTTATTATTACATGCTTTAAGTCATCCTTAGCTTTTTGAATTTTCTGGACTTTACTAGATTTAGATAATACGGAAATGTTATCAAATGGATCATCGGTTTCAGAATTTTTATCGTCTTGTGGGCTAGGAGGTTTTTTGAATTGCCAAAACTTACAAAGTAAACAACCCATCTTCGTGTTGATTTCGATGTTGTGTAAAGCTTCTCGTTTCGATTTTGCTTTAGATAAAGAAAATTATGAAGCCAATGACTAAAGAATATCTCGTGTCCGACGTGTCTAAATTCTGGTTATCAAAAAACAATAGTGGGCGACTTTTGAGTTTTTACTGATAGTAAAGTTGCGACAGTCAGAAGATAATGTTGTTAAACAAATAGGTAACTTGAATTTAGTTTGATGAAGAGAAAAAAAAACATTCATCTTTCCTAGATCATAATTAATTTTTTGACTAAAGTGAACTTGTGTTGGTTTTGTAACAAAAGTAAATAGGAGTAATCTGTCTCTATTTCTTCAAACACTATACTAATGATATCAAACAAATTTGTTAATTTTAAAATTTATATACTGATATAATAGACGTGTGACAACCATTCTGAGTAATATTTATGGAATGTTTGGAATTCGAATATTTCTTAACAAAGCATTTTAAAAATTCTTTTCAACTTGATTTTTTTTTCATGTTTAACATAAATATCTGCTTCAGTTACGATGAGGATCATGTATTTCATTTGCAATTGTATATTATTATCATTCAACATTCATATGCTTGGTTTGACTCAACTTGCAAAGTTGCACTAACTAAGTAAGTCAGAACATATTGTATTCGACTTCGCGTTCAGTGTCTTAGTACGCCATGGAAAGGTTTGTCAAGATAATCTATCATCACTCGACTATAACTACACTATTCTTACAACTCTTATTGCTGTAATACCTAGATAACTGTTCAGAAATCAAATGCTAATCATTTCAAAGCAATATGAAGAAAAATGTTTTGTTTCCAATTATCTTGAGGAAGAAATCATTTCATTAGCTCTCGATAATTTATAAACCTTTCGTCTCGTAGTTTTACGAGTATTTCACATTTCTGTATTCTAATGTAAAATAAAATATGCTAAAATTGTTTAATAAAAATTATTTTTTACGTGTTGTCTTACTGATTAGTAAAGTTGTGTGTAGAACACAGAGATGAAAGGATGAATTTTTCAATGATTGTGGAACTCTTAAAATTGTAAATAGAAGGAAAATTTTAAGCGAAATCATCGATCTATTTATTAAAGAAAACAAATCTTTAGTACCAAGTGCGTATGTTATTCTTTCACTTGGATATTTCCGATGACAATTGAATCACAATACATTTCAACACATCAATCACCAAGTGTCTGCCATAAAGTCTTCTAGAATAAAGACAAGGATTCAAATAAAAACATACTTTACAATTCAATAGAACATTTTGGCGTTTATATACAATGATATATTTTTTAAAATTATTTCTTTACATTCATGATTGTAAAATTTTTGTTTTCTTTAGGGCATACCTCTTACTATAAGCTATGCTTTCTGCACACAGCAATCAGTCATATGTTCGAAGAGAAATCGAAGATAGAAAGTTCCACTCAATCGGTTATTTTAAGAATCTTATTTGAGAATCGATCTATCTAAATAAATAAATGCATACATGCATATTTTATTGGAGTGGACGATATTAATAAGTTTTCTTATGTTTCGATAATATGAATACGTATATCATGACTTGCAAAGTAATTCATTGAGATTTCGCATCAACTAATTAGTGTAATAAACTAATTCATGTAGTGCAAACGAGACTATGAAAATATAACTTATATAATTGTTTCATTTACTAAAATATGCACATTTGTTAGGTCATTTTTTCCAGCAAAATTTATTTTTTGTCAGTGAAAACAACAATTATTAAAGAAAAGTTTCAATTTTTACAGTTGTTGAAGAATAACAATATGAGAAGATTTGCATCGTCGATGTTTTGAACACAATGCTCGTACTAGAAATGAACAATGTGAAATATGATGAATTCAGATATCAATATTTTTGCCCTATAAATCGAATACATAGTCTTCAAAATATTGTAATCACCATCGAAATTCCATTAAGACAAAAGTTCTTCTTTGTGACGAATGATTTCTTCTATGCTATGCTACTTTGACTATCCTAATCCCATCAACATGTTTAGTTTTGTTAAAGAAGATATTGTATTTCATAATATGTAGTTTTTTCTGTCGTCTTATTTATAATTCATGAGTTCAGATCAACTCATGTTACTCTTCGTGACCGGGTCAAAGTCATCATGATTGACAGTACTTTATTGATTTTATTTGATTCAACTTAATTTATAACTATTTTCTTGAATTCCATCATTTGAAATTACGTTTTTTTTTTAAACTATCTGGAATTAAAAGTTTAAATTGAGTATCATCTCGTAATTAAAAAGACGACGTTGAAATCAATGTCGTTGTATGCTGCTCTGTGCTTATTCTGTATCAAGATAATATGAGTGATGCCTACAAATGAGTTTATATATTGAATTACAGTAAACAACTCCAAAGAAAACGAAAGAAAATGACTGATGGTGATAGAATAAATGAAGGAGACACATAATATAAGCCTCATATAATAGATTGTTTTCATCCTATTCAAGAATCAGCAAGAAACATATTAAAATAACAGACAGATACTGGGGAAAAAGCGTCTGCAATTGCATTCTATGAGAGCAAGTTTTTTTCTGCATTACAAACACCTTGAATTTTGTACTTATTTATAATCGTGATTCTGAATCGTTTTGACTATCGATATAAAATTTATAGATAATAGAAAAAACGTATCATGGATATACATATTGATTTAATTTCTGACAATAAAGACGACCAAGCAGTAGAAGAAGGAGAACAATCGGATAGCAACAATTCCGAGGTATTAAATAGGAAACAAAATATTTTCATCGATCTTTGCCAATCATCGTCTATTTTTTTGATTTTAATTATGGTTGCCATTATACCAAGTGAGTATATTGATTAATTAAAAAATTACATCGATTCAATAATCTATTCTTACGGATAATTCTTGCACTTGCGATTGTTTCAACATTCTTCTTAAATACAAGTATTGTTTGAAGTGTTAAAAAACGTGTTGACAATAAATAGTTTTGCAGTGCCTGATTAAAGTTGAGAAAAATGTTTTGTTTTTAAAATTTTGTTTTTAATTCAGATAACTTTGAAGTACTTGGAAAAAAATTCTTTCGTTGTCCATACTGAACATAAAATTGAGTACGCTTGAAGACTTGAAATAGGCGAAAATTAAAGTTTTAGCAAATCGATATACCCTCGAAAACTAGATTACTAAAAAATTCATCGAAAAATATTTTTACAGGTCAGATGAATATATGTGTCTGTGAACCTTTCAATGAAATTTCTTCATTGAATCGAATTCTATTCATAGCACACTTGATGAAAATCGTTTTCGTTGTTTAATGGAAAATGTCGATGTACGTTTCATGATTTTGACGTTGAGATATTCTATCAGACGTATACGAAATAATGAAATGTAGGCGTCAAGTGATCGATGATATCTCACCTAATGGTGAACTACTTCCTTTTTCAAAGAAAACATTTTCTATCATATTTAAGAGACTGGAAAAGTCCCTTGCTTTGTTTGAGGTCTGAACTTTTCGAGGCCTATTATTCTTCTCTACTTTTTAAAGATTTCTGTTGTTCTTAATTGAGTATAAATGTTTTGCTACATTCTAACTAATCAAGTCTATTTTAATTGACATCTAAGATCTTGTTTAGTTTAGACAAGGATCAATTGCTTTTATCTGTTGAACATTTGCCCTAATTCAGCGTAAAATATTTCACGTTTTCTCCGAATTTCGATTTGCTTTCATGTTCGTTCGAACATCAATATTCTTTCTTTCATTTTGCTAGTTTCAGAAATATCCGTGGGTTGGCGTTATTCTGACGCGTGTCAGATTAATCCATCGATTCCGTATTATTTAATTGTAGCGGGCATGGTTGGTCTTCTCTTAACTATTCTAATTATTGTCTCTCAATTGATTACTCGAGTATTTACAACGAAAGTGGTTAATGATGACATTGATAGAATGAATCCGAATAGAGTAACGATGCTTGTTGGGTGTGGAATATGTAGCATTCTGTGCATTAGTTTATCACTTTTCATCTTTTTACTTGGTTGGTCCATTGCTGGTTGGATATGGATACTCGATATATGGTATAGAGTACAATTTAAGCATGTGGCTAATAACGATTATTGCCATCCAATACTCTATAAATTTACTTTCACATTACTTATATCAATACTGACTTTAAAAGTCGGCCTATTAGCTTTCCTTTGTCGCAAAACATGTTTCAAAAAAACCAATGTTACAAGAACAACCACAGTAACACTAGAAGAGACATGAACATTCGCCAATAACTATAACGGACCATGAAAGACGAGATTAATGACTACTATCTCAAAAAAAACAAGTAAAACGTTTTTTCATTTTATATCCCGAAAAATAAATTGAACTGTTTACACTCGATTCAATATCACAACACATGTACCATCAACGAAAAAAATGCAGAAAAAACATTCCATATACTTTTGCAATCTATGTTCTTTTTCAATCATATCACATGTAAAACAAAATCCGAGCAACATTCATGCCACTACATATTTGACGAGACCATTATAATTAGACTTTTGAGTGTATTTCGCGAAAATAGTCACTTCCTTCGAGCCAACAGTAACTAGTCTTTGAAGGGTTGGATCTGCATATCCTTCACTCTTGACCCACTCTGAATCAATTCTAACGTTGACATCAACTGCCCCAGGAATAAAACACTCAATCGGAACTACCGATCCTCTTTTCAGTATTCCATCCAGTGGTGTGAATATTTGACACTTGTTTGTATGGAAATCAGAGTAGGTCAGAGGAAATTTCATCGGTCGACGCAGTTTAGTCACATTTAGATTAAATCGAACGACCGCTCCAGATGACGTACTTCTATCATCAGTTCGTTTCGCGTAAAC
>OENT01001692.1:0-36764 GCA_900239685.1 Rotaria macrura | reverse complement strand
CGCGTTCTTAAAAATGATTATTCACGTTTATACAAATTTCAATATGTATGGAATCTTATATCGACACCTTATAGAAATTACACACATCTATCATTATCGAAAATATTCGATTTATATTTTCATTCATGTTACTTGTATTCTTTAGTCAATACAACTATAGATCAACGTGAAACGATGATAGTGAATCGAACGCATGATTTCAATAATTATCATCAGTATGGAATATTTTTCATATCACTTTACATGAGAAGCATTCTATAGGCATAAATGTCGAATATGTCTAATCATTCAACGATTATGTCGAGGAATTTTTTCTCGATAATGACAGAACGTATTTTTATTTAAATCTCTCATTGATTTCTGATTATATCTTGCATATGCACTGCGTGAAACAACTATGCACACATTTATTTTTATGTGAAAAACTAAAATATTTTGGTCTTTTTGTTTAGGTTATCGAGAAGCAGATGGTTTAACAGCATTGAGTATAGCAGCTGGTAAAAAGCATAAGCCTATCACTGAAACTCTAGCATGTAAGTTTGTAAATTTCAATTGATCTCTGTTTTTTATCCCTCCACAATAATAATTATCATTATCATTTTCTATAGCGTGCCCCGAAGTAGAAGTAAACAAAGCATCATTATCCGGTATTACGCCATTATTAATGGTAGCCGAAGTTGGTTGGCCTGATATACTTGATATTCTATTACAGCGTGGTGCCCTTGTTGATTCAGCACCATCTGGCAAACGAGCCGAAGATAATAAAATAGCTGGTTCTACACCATTGATTGGCGCAACGAAATATAATCATCCTGAATGTGTTAAACTTTTATTAGCACATCAAGCTAATCCAAATCATCAAAATCAATCAGGTATATCAGCATTAATGCTGGCAGCTGAACAAGGTTATTTCGAATGTGTTAAATTACTTGTACAAGCTGAGGCTGATCTAGAACTGGCACCAAATGGTAAAAAAATTTGCTTTGGAAAAAAAACAAAATCAAATAATCAGCAAAGAAAAAAAAACAAATCTATTTATTTCTAGGTCCATTAGCCTTATCTATGAATTTATGTGGTCAAACACCATTGTTTTGTGCAGCTAAAGAAGGTCGAACAGATATAGTTAAATATTTATTGGATCGCGGGGCTGATCCACGTGTTCAAAATCATTACGGTGTCAGTGCTCTATGGATACCATCACAAAAGGGCATGTTACAAGTTGTTGAATTATTATTAAATGCCGGTGCTGAAACTCATGTTGCTCCATTTGGAAATCTAGCTGATGAACTAAATATAACTGGTTGGACACCACTCTATGCAGCAATGAAATCACGAAAATTCGATGTCGTTAAATTACTTCTTAAACGTGGTGCTGATCCAAATTCTGTTACAAAATTAGGTTCAACACCATTTTTACTTGCATCTGAAATATGTGATTTAGATATAATCGAAGCATGTGTTGAGGCAGGAGCTGATCTTGATTTTGCACCCAGTGGTCCAGATGCTGATAATTTAAATATAACTGGTCAGACAGCACTATTCATGGCTACATTAAAAGATCGTGTTGATGTTGTGAAATTTTTAATAAAAAAAGGCGCACAAGTAGATGTACAAAATCGTTATGGTGTATCGCCATTACTACTTTGTGCTGAATCGGGCAATCAAGAACTTGTTGAAGCACTTATTGAAGCTGGTGCTAATGTCAATATTACACCGCAAGGAGAATTGGCTGAAGAAAATTTCCTTGCTGGACAGGTAAAAGATTTTTAAATATTATTTCTATTAATGAAGGAACATTGTTATTATTGCTTTTATTTCTTCCTCTTGTTTGTTATTTTTTTTATATGAATATTTAGAAGAATTTTTCAATGTAAGAATTTCTCGAATGCCCTAAAATTTGTAGTATTTAGTTTTTGTATAAAACTTAATTTCTAGTTTGGAACGAATTACTAATAAGAAAATCAATGTTTAATTCTAGTGAAGTGTTGTAAATTCTAAATAAAGTAATGACGCAGATCTTATTATACTATATAGAACGATACAGATAAAGTTTTTCACTTATAGTTTAGTAATCGATAACAATACGAATTGTACCGAATATTGTTTTAACTATTAGAAAATAATACATGTAAATATATAGCGTATTAATAATATCTGCGTCATTACTTTGATTATATTCAATCTATATAATAATTATTTTATATGAAGGACATAAAATGTTTAGTAGAATGCACATTATCGATTTCTTTGACTTCGGGGGGATTTTGCTTTAGCTAGAAAATGGAAAATTGATAAATCCACTTATCTAGATATATATTTCTTGCTTGATTAATTCTTAGGATACGACTGATTGAATTCGATATCATGGATTTTTCTATTTCTATTTTTAGACGCCTCTTTTTGGTGCAGCTAAAAAGGGTCATGTCGAAATTTGTGAATATCTTATTGAACATGGTGCAAACGTTAATGCTGTAACAATGGTAAATATAATTATTCTACTATTTCGATATGATCAATTGAATATTGTTCTATTTATAATATGTAGACTGGTGCCACACCATTGTATACAGCAACTGAAGAAGGCCATTTAGATGTTGTTGTTTTATTGATACGTCATGGTGCTGATGTTAATCAATCACCAAACGGACAAATTGCACGTGATCTTCATATTGAAAGTCAAACGCCTCTATTAATAGCTTGTATGAGAAATCATGAAGCAATAATTCGATATTTAATTGAATCAGGTGCCAATGTAAATGTAACATCTGAACGTGGTTCATCACCATTCCTTGCCATTTGTCAGCATAATAATGTTGAATTAGCACGATTACTTATTCAACATGGAGCACAACATGATGTTGAAGCTAAAAATTTGTACGATGGAAAAATCAATGGCTTAATTGTTGCTGCTGAATCGGGTTCATTCGATATTTTAGTTTTATTAGTTGAAGCTGGTCTCAATGTTAATTATAAGATAGCAGGAACAGTAAGATAATCGATAATACGAAAAGAAAAACAGCACTGGGAATCAGTTGATTAACATTGAAGTTTTAATTATTTTCGTAGGGTGAAACAGCTGGCCGTACACCTTTATTTTGTGCCTGTGCAAAAGGCTTCCAAGATATTGTTGATTATTTAATTGAAAAAGGAGCTGATGTTAACGGAACAGAAAACGTAAGTTAAGAAATAAATGAACGCTTACAATTTAAGGTGCCTCTCCCCCCCCCCCTCTCTAAAATATAAATTCTGGTCAGATTTTTCAATTTTTTGATTTCTAGTGCATCTGATAGAGCAGGATGTCAACTATCGAATACACTATAACTCATTCATTTTATGAATTTTTCATGGTGAAAAAGACATTTTTTTTCCAGAGAACTCTACTCATTTAGGAAATGCGTCTTTGACAACTTTTATTACCGATGAGTTTTGAATCTCTTTCTCGATGTGTCTGAGTGATTACTACATGGTGTATACGTCGTTAGTATATTAACTTTGAAATATATTTTAATTATCGCTGACACGTGCATATATAAACATATATTGGAAGAATAGAATCTGATCTTCCTTCTATATGAATCAACTTTTATTGGAGAAGAAAGTACCAAACATAGAGAGTAACTCAACTTGTTCAGATTTGAATCGAAAAAGTTCGATAAACACATTCGAATCGTTAGTCTACTGTAAATACATGAGAAACTCATTTAACAAAACTTTATTCTGAAAAACGCTTTGAAAATCATTTTGGAAACTTATTTTGCGTTTTTCTCAACATATGGTTTTCTGCTACGTCATTTTTGTATTTCCAGAATTTCTCCACCAGTTTTTTACGATACAGAGTTCGGGTTAGTTTTAAATTATAGCTATGATCTGTCACTACAACTTAGCAGAGTCGAATTTTATGAGTAAATGATCTTTGTTTTTGAATATCGAAATTTTTAACGCTGAGCAGCAATAAATTCTCAATTTTTGCACTGCATACTTTCATCGAAATATTGAGAAATGAAATCGGATATTCTAGGGGTGCAAAAAATCCAAGGCCTTCGGATTTGGTGCAAATAGATTTGGGTTTGGGTTTGGGTTTGGTCTTAAATTATCCAAATCTGATGAGAATTTTCAATATAAAGTCTCAGAAGGGAGAGAAGAGTATCGATTCCTAGAGGTTGATATAAAACTGTTTAGATTTGGTACAGATTTAGGTTTGGATTTGTGTCTTAGATTTGGATTTGGTCTGTATCATTATGGTTAGGATTTGGGTAGGATTTGGATTTGGGATTGAGATTTGGTTTCAATGTAGCACGACTGCAAAATTTGATTGATGTTAGATCGAAAACAAATCCCAAATCCAAATCTAAGACCCAAATCCAAGTTCAAGTCCAAACCCCAAATCCCAAACGTATCACCAATCCCGAATCCAAAATCTAAGCTGAAAAAAGTAATATAAACAATCCTGTGATCAAAATTTAGAAGAAATCCACAGCTAGGAACTCAGTTCTAACCATACCCCAAATCCTAGTCCGAATCTCCGAGATTTGGTGATAAATCCCAAGTCCATTCAAGATTTGTTGCACCCCTAGGATATTCGACCTCTGTTAAGTTGTAGTGGCAGGTCATAGCTCTATTTTAAAACCAACTTGAACTCGACAGTATTTGTAATGGGGAAGAAATATGAGAAATGCTGATATCCTCATTTTGCACCATGATGCCACAATAAATGGGCACAAACTTAATATGTTGGACTGAAATTTTCACAGTGAGATAACTAACAGTGGACACGTTTTCCATGCAAATTTCAGCAAGATTCGACGACCAGAAGCGAAAATGAATATTAGGGTGGGTGTGGGGGGGGGGCTTATTTGATGAGTAAAACGAAAGCAAAGAATATTCTTTAGTTTCGTTTCTATCGATGAATAGTTCTATTCATTTTAAAGGTTTACATTAAATTTTTAAAATTCAATCGCAACACTGTACTGACTTGATTTTCAATGTCATTACTTAATTGATAGAAGTTAATAATCTTATGTAGAACGAAGACATACAAATATGTCACTATGACATGCATAGAAATTTGACTATGTCTCTTCTAAGGTTAGGAGATCTATGGCTTCTGTTTATAATACATAGAAACCTTTTAAATCTTACAACATTTTTTGTTGTATGAAAATAATACTACGAAAAAATCGAATCATGCTTTCAATTAAGCTATACTTAGACAATATTTTCATTATCGTTGATAGAAATCTCTAACACTAACAAATCAGTAACAAGCGATGATATGTGTGTTGACCTTTGTTTCTCATTGTCAGATATATTCTGACATAAGAAACGAAAAGAAAAGACGAGTGCTAATGTCAATCTTCTTTTTCAATAGGATAGATGCGAGACTGAAAACCATTTTCTATTGATGTCCCTGAACTTGTTTAGCCGAAAGAGCAAGAGAAACAACTTACCATTATCCTATCACCGTCCCATCAAATGTTATATAGAATGACATTTTGACAACTTCAATGGCCGAACAGAATAGAGTTGTGATCATTTCTTTGCTATTATCTTAAATTTTACAATAATTTTCAAATATATTCCATGAAATAATCTGCGCTTGTAAACATATGATATAAATCATTTTGGATCCAATTCGAAGACTTTGACGGTTGGAAACAATCGGATTGTGTTGGAAGAAAACAGAAATCCCTAGAACGTGAAAGTAGTATTTCTTCCAATGGTTCTCAACTTAAATAATAAAAAAATTAATTCAAATACAAACAGGAGAACGAAATTCATTCACAGTTTACGGTTATTCCAATTTAGATCATATGTCGATAAATTAATAGCAAAAAAAAAACAGATCTATTCTATAGTCGTTTATAGATAGATAATGAATACTGTGGATTAACAACAGATGTTATTAGAAATCAGTCTTTTGTTTATCGAATCTTATATCTATATCTGTAATATGAATATTTATTTAGAGTGGTCTCTCATGTTTGCACATAGCAGCAGCTATGGGTCACGGTGATACAGTTAAAACATTATGTGAACATGGTGCCAACGTTGATCAACAGTTTCGATTTGAAGAACAAGATGTCACTGCATATGACCTAGCTGAATCTCAGCAACATGATCACGTATGTCAAGTACTAAAAAGTTTTGGTGCAAGACAATCACCACATAGCACATTATCAAGTCATCTGGAAGCTAATAAATAATCTCATTCAATCAGTGTATATCTATAACAACGTTCCGTTGTTCGTACTATATATTTATTCTATGTTTTTTTTTGTCTTTGATCGACGGTTGGTCTGTTTTTTTCATTGAATTTTTTTTCTCTCTCTCTCTCTTTCTCTCTTCGTTTTGTGCACCCATTCGTTCAACTTACGTCTTTATGTAATTTTTTTCTCTGTATTCTCTACTGTTTGCCTTTGCACGTGCTCATTTTTTTTTCTCTTAATTATTTTGTTCTTCTTCTCATGTTTTTTTTTCTTTATTGAAGAATTTCTATTTGTGCGTGTGTGATCTAGAGAAAGAGTTATTCTACGAATAAATGTGAAATGAAATAACATGTGTGTGCGATAAAACGAAGAATAGCATGATTTCTAATTCGATGTGACTTTTTTTTTAAATTTATTTATGCAAAAAGATATCCTTGTGAAAGTAAAAGTACATAACTGGATTATTGACTGAATAAACATCGGAGAGAAACCGCACATATATAAAGCATTGTTCATAACGGACATCCAGATGACAATCAAATGTTCGAGGACCTTCTCTTCTCCAATAGAAGACATGGCATCTAGCGAGAGAGCATATTAAGGTGTCACATCACTTTTCAATCGAGTATGTGCACAAACGATCGGCTTCACTGACCTATTAGATACTCTCGAATAGTTTGATTTTCTAATAGCTTATTTTAGACTCTATTTCAAAATAGGGATATATTTTCATGGCACACTGATCGCTTGATAAGAATGCGCTGATTCGGACTAAAACTGTGGAGGATATCTAATGCTTGTAAAGCCTAAGCATGGACAAAATTTTACTTCGAAATATCCAATGACCCATGGACCAAAATCGAGTAAAAGAGTCATAACTCGATAAGAGAAGGCTAGAAAACCAAACCAATCGAGAATATTTAATAACTTATCGAAGTTGGTTGTCTGCGTATATACTCGATCCAAAAGCGATTGGATACCTGAGCGTGGTCCTTCGTAAATTACGGTCAGTGGCAATTCGATTGATCTAATTGCTTTCGGCAAGATGATCTCGGTGTCCCATGCATCCCCATCGTACCTGGGATTAACAACAACATCTAGTTTTTTCTATTGAGTTCTGATCATATTTTTAAAACAGATCTGAACCTCTGAATTCGAAATCATCTATTGATTTCAGTATTAAGCCTATATACCACATAGAAGGTTGTTATTTTTAGTTGCAAACTGTAACTAATATTTACAATAAATTATTCCAACATGTTTTTCTAAATGTATTTGTTTTTATTGCCCATACATTAACTCATGGACTATTTTTTTCTTACAAAAGTTACTGTTTTAATTAGAATGTGTCATCCGAAATGAGGATACAATTAATTCGCTGATCACTACTGATTGGTTGATCAGTAGTTGCATTTTCGCAGAGCATACTGAAATTCATCGAGAATGATGTTTTGAGAAAATCTAAAGTTCGACATATGCGTATTATAAATGTTTAGAAAGGCACGAAAAGTTCTATGCTTTACTTCTTAATAATAACATCCGAATTTCTTGTAGAATGTTGAAATCAAGAAAAACCTCGAAATTCATCACTCACACATCTTTTGAATGTATTATCAATTAAAATAAGTCAACGATTCGTATGTTCATATTTGATTGCATCATGAAAGGTATTTCTATAATCTCACATCATTTTTGAGCAAATATGTGTTAGTGATACATCTCTTTTAGACTATTATAAATAAACGTAATTTAGTCGTTTATTACTAATGGAAGTTGTTAAATGAGGTTTTGCTCAGAATTTTATTATGATGAATATATCGTAGTTTTTCCTAAATCTGGTTGGCCGTAATGTAGTCGAAAGAAAAAATGTCGGCTACTGTTTTTTTAAAAGTGATATCTAGCTAGACAACATTACTTATTGTATAAAATGAATTAAAAATGACAATAAAAAACTATGCATAAATCACGAGGTAAGGGAAAAAGAGAAGCAAGTCATTTATTCATTTATCAACAATAAACGACAATTCATCATAATATCTTCTATCAAGATTATGCATACGACGTTGTATTGAAATTGTTCCAGGTTATTTTCTTCTCACTCCTAATCGTCAATTAAATTGAATACACACGTGATTTAAACGATTTTCTTCCCGTTGAAGAAATTTTACGAATGACAACATATGAGGATGATGAGTTTGAACCCGACGATTAAAAAAAGACACTGAACCGTGTATATATATATAGATAGATGCTGAAATTACTTGTACCGATAATTTTCTGTCAAGACATTTTCTTTTTTCATTCGATTTTTCTCTTTCGATCAAACGTCATTGAATTCAGTCAATCGAATTTGAGAGTGATACTCGGAAAATATGGTTGATTCTTCTGACATTTTACTTTGGTCTTTGTCCCAATGTCAGGCTTTCTCTCTATATTCCGACTTATACTGATCATCCATAATGAACAATGCCCCACATATAGAGAAGAAAAAACTATATCTTAATAATATAATGGCATTGTACAATTTATTCATATAGATTTTATTTTCGAAAGACAAGCCTTGACTAGTGATCAGTGTTACAATACTAAATCGATGAAAACAAAATGTATGTAATTCACCTTTGTGTTTATTATGATATTGTGCAGGATACAGATCAAGAAATATCGCAGCTAGCATATAGATTAAATGTCAATGATGTGTCGCTAAAATTCATATTTAGATATTCAATAGAAGTAATATAATCTCTTGTTTGGCATTGGATTATATCAAGAAATTCCTTTTATTATAAAAGAAATTGTTTTTATTTTGTTAGGAGAGAAGCATAATGAAGGAAATCGATTTCTATACTACTCAATTTCATCTAATGCATTAAAAAAAATTTAATAAATCATAATTCTGTTCCGTTCAATATTCAATATTTGTTTCGCAATGAATTGAACTCTTGTTTTCTGTTCATTATACATTTTCCATAATCATTTCATTTTGAACATGATTCAATACAAGATCGAATAAATACGAGGACCATGCTCAATGGTAAACAAGATTTTCAAATTTGATGTCATTGTCATGCAATGAATTATTAATTGATCAACTGTCAAGAATTTACATAATAAATTAGAAACATATTTTGACAGTCACTTGACATGAGTGAAAATAATTACCTGAGTAGCATATCTTTCTATGTCAAAGACGATAATATCCAAATACTTTTTCGATACATAGACATTGTCGCTATACAATAATAAATAATTAATTCTATAACAGACAATCGTTTCGAATAGAAAAACATAAATATATATAACTTTCCAATAGGTCAGATACTGCATACGACTATAGATAGAATTTCTTCGACTTTTAATTTAATTTTCAAATGTGATTCATAATTATCATAGTTGATATTTTAAACGTATATACATCATTATGAGTATTGAGTTACACAGCAAGTATGAATAGGTAGCGAGAAATAATCAAGAATTTTGTTTTAAATTAAATTCACTCAATAAATGTATATATGTATAACTACAAATTGATATTTCATATTTAGAAATATTCTATGTAACAAGTGTATGATCTTCTCTTTCCATAATAAAATGACAGTATCTCCTCAATATGTCAATATTTGGGACAACAATAGTTTATCAATATACACTTAGTTCTCTCGGCTTGTCTTTCAGCTAAGTCTAAATGTATGAAGATGAAGAATAACTTATATCGCATTCTTATTTCTCACTATAACTTGCAAACATTATCGCTGGTATCTAAGAAAAGCAAGTCGATATTTCCGTCTTTTTTTTACCCTTCTATTTATCTTCTATTTTTTTTCCTTGGTATTACTGTTATTAATATAGGCACATACAGAAAAACGAGAGAGTAACAAAAACAAAAAAAAAATAGAAACGTCGTTGTTACACATTAGTTGATTTGTAGAAACATACATATACTATATACATAAGCATAGGCATACACGACGTTTGATCGACATTGAAGAAAGATTCAATGAGTAAAGTTTTTATTAGTCGACTCGATGGTAATGTGGCTTGGGGTTTTCGACTTCAAGGTGGCCTTGAATATCATGAACCATTGACCATATCTAATGTAAGTGCGTTTCTACTGTAAGAAATACTATGAAGTATTGTGTCATATATATATATATATATTCCATTAATCAATAGAGATAAGACGATAGCTATGACAAGGATAAATAATGAGAAAATCTTATGCGAAGTGCTCTTCAAAATAAGAAACAAAATAGATAAATATGAATTCATATTTCATATGATCAGAATCATTATAATTTTAAATAGTTTGCTTACATAGACAATGTTGTTGTTTCTTCTATTTTTTCCCCCGATATGCACATATGTATATATGTATTCTGTATTCACATGATTAAAAATAAACATACATTTTCATTGATCTATATTATTAGATTGTACCTAATTCGCCTGCTGATGGTAAAATTAGTCCGGGTGATAGGTTAATAGAAATTGCGGGCAATAATGTGATGCAAATGACACATAAGGATGTTCTTGAACTCATTCAACGTTGTGGCAATGCTCTTTTTCTAACAATACATAAGTAAATATTTGAAGCATATCATCCATCTATCATCATTTTTCAAACAAAATATCTTCAGAGTCGGCCATTCATATCCTTCTGATACAAGTCCCATATGGAAATATAATGAACAACAACAACAACAACAACAATCATCATCAATATCTAATTACAATTTACCGGCTATGCCTAGTGCGAATATTCCACGGGCGCCGATACTTGATGTTAATTCAATTAATAACACAGTACCTTCATGCATACGTCGAGCATCAGCTAATGAGAGTTATCCATCATACAAAGTAACAGCGGTATATGCAAGCAAACAAACAAACAATTATTTATTTTTATATCGATTTCGTTTCGTTTCTATTTTCTAGGAAGCTTCAAATATTTCATCTATTCTTGATAAATGTCTCAGACATCCCGGGGCTCCGAAACCGTTTACATATACACCAGGCGGTCTTGATCTGTCTAAAATGCGTGAATCATCATCTCATATCAGACGGTAAGATTATATTCAATAATAATTATTCGTATTTGTTTTCTTATCTATTTGTAACAACACATATAAGCTGAAAGAACATATTGATCGTACTTGAAACGAAACTAAGAGGTGTAAAATCTTTAGCAATCAACGAATAGAAAAAGAAAACTTGAATCAATGAAAAGGAAGCAAAAAAAAAGTAACATAGTTTAGTATTGAAATAAATCTACTCAATTAGATTTCTCTTTTGGATTAATGCACTCTTCCGTGAGAGACATCGTAAACTTAATTACGCACAATTTTCTTCGTTTATTTGTGTCCCTTTTCTTTCATTTTCATAGATTGATCTGCATGTGTGTGTGTGTGTTTTTATTCGTGTATATGCCATGATTTGTATCGAAATACATTTCTTCCTCTTTTTTACTACACCGTTGAAAGTAGGCGTGTTTTATCTTGTGTAAAAACGAAAGAAATGTGGAGAGAAAAAAAAAGTGCTGTTTGTGAGAATCAATACTTGAAGAATAATCATTAAAAAAACACATATATAGACAAACAAAAAACAACAAATAACTATCACTTTTATAGTTTCAGTGAAGAATTTTCTTCGTTTTTTTTTTATTACATAACAATGCAAATGGTAAGTTTAATTATGTTTTCAATTTAAGGATTTTGTTTGCTTGGAATTAAACGTTTTTCGGCATGTTAAGAATGTCCTATGAAATAAATGAAACAAATAATATATAGAAAGAAACAAAAAAAGAAATAAGAAAAAGAAACCTATTTCACTGTTTTAAAACAACTCTGAATAATTGTTTATTTATTGAATTTTTTTCCCTTAGTCATCGCGAACAAAGATCATCTAGTGAAGATAGACAAGTCATTGATCCAAGAATGAATCGACGAACGATCGTACCATCCGAACACTACAATCAACATCATTATGCTGGTATTAATCCTATTCAACCATTCAGTTACTCCCGTCAACAGCCAACACCACCGAAAAAACACATACAACACGACACAGATGTGTATGTTGATCGTAAAAAGAAGCATATAATTTTAATTAGAAGAACAAAACATTCCTTTTTTTGTTCTAATTTTTTTCTATTTGTGCTTACACAGCATAACACAATCTCGATCATTTCAAATGCTTCAAGGATGGATTTCTGATAGTGAAAAAACGATAGCAAACGTAATACAATCATCACATTCACCGTCTACAACGAATAGATCAGCAGGTGAGAATAGTTGACCTTTATAAGATGTTTCATTTTCTTTTATCATCTTTGAGAATTTATTATGTTGGATCATGTCCAATGCTTATCGAATGATAAAAATTTAGAAGGTCAATCGAATGAAAATATCAAATAACTATATAAAACGAACATATCTATACATATATATTATATATATATATATATGATCGTATTAATAAATTTACGATATAGAATGACTTTTTTCTCTAACTTAAAAATTTCACGAATCCTATTCGATGATGCGAAGAGGTAATGAATTCAATCGCAATCAATATATTCTATGCATAATTTATGTTTCGTTAACAAATTGAGTTATGATAATCGAGTTTCATCAAGAAGGTTGTTGAAGGACGTTTTGTTTCCCCTATGTGGAATAAAAATGGCACATGTATTTCGTTTGTCATTTGTTGTCTAATGAAATGTCGTTTGGAACACAAGAGATGCTTTTTTCTATGTTATGAAATATCTTAGAAGTATATATTCAGATAGTCCTTCATGTTAACAGGCTATCGAAGGCTTAACATGTGTACTCGAGTGTCAGTCGAAGGACACCGTATTAAAACAATGTCAATTTGTTTTTTTTCTTCTTCTTCTTCTCTCATAGATGCTCATACTATTTACAATCAACAAAATACAAGTGACCATCGTCATTCTACGAGTTCAATTGGAATATCATCACTTCCATCACGATCGTTTCGTTACCTTCAAGAACAATATAACACTGATGATGATAATACAATGACAAAAACAAAAAAATCAACGGACGAAATGATATCGACAAGAAATATGAATGGTCTTCGACGAAGTAGTGAAGCTCACAATCCGTCACGAGCATTTAAATATCTTCAAGATCAATATCATACGTCACAAGATAGACCATTGAATTCATCTCAAACAATTAACAATCGAAATGATCTTATGGAAATATATAATAAGCGTATATTGACAAGTTTGCCTCAAATAAGAATTGAAATTGTTTCGTTTTGTACTTATGTTTAGCACCGCCAAGTTTTCGTGAACGTGAACCAGAAGCACCACGTTATTCTGGTTCAATAGTTCCATCACGTGCTTTTCGTTTTCTTCAAATGATGACACAAGAAGGAGAAGATGAACATGATAATTCAACATCAAATATGAAACATACGAAATCTCAAGAATTATTATTAAATAAATATGATGAACATAATCTAATGCCAAATACAAATCGAGTCAATGAACATCCATCTCGTTCATTTCGATATTTACAAGAAATAACGGGTGAACAAAAGTCAACTATAAATTCAACAGGTAAATTAATCTAGAACCAACGTTCATTGACTTTGTCTTTTTCTATAGAAAAACAAAATAATAATAATACATTAAATTCAACAAATATTGCAGCAAGCGATTTTTAGCAAAAAAGAAAAAGATTGTCCTATTTTTGTGTTTCTAATTATATTTGCTTCTTTATAGATTTTTATATTACTAAAAAAAAAAAACAGAATCACATTTTTTATTATATGATAATGTTAAATATTTTTCTAATCCAGAGACTTAATTAAAAGAATAATTTCTTCATAGAATCTCGAGATAGATTGCACTATAAATTCAATTGTAATCAATCTGCTTTTTGTGTATAATGCTTTTAAAAAAAATATTGATTAAATAAATATGTTTATTTTAAAACTCGATGGACTTTTAACTTTCTATATTTGGCCAATGGTACTTCAATTCAATGGATGAGAATTTCTCATAAGGGCATTTATTTCTATTTCTAATCTAACCGAGAGTAAAAGATTAACAGAACAAACGCTGTGTTTTTATACTCGTGCGTTTGTTTTGTTTTTAAACGATTAGTTTTTGTTCGTGTCAACAATCAAACAATTGACACAAGATAGATAGAATGTTTATTATGAGTTTTATCATCAACATCTTATTGAACAAGAACTAGAAAGAAATTCTATCAATACCTACTGTTATATTCACAAGAACCACTAGTAACTATACGGTTGTAGAAATTGACTGCTATCCTAAACTATCGCATTTTTGATCATATGTTGAACAGTATTGTATGAATTGATTTTTGTATTCTTCTTTTTTTTGATGACAACACTGATTATACAGTAGTAATATCTATGCCCGTGTGATTTTAACAATAGACATACATAAAAACACAGGAAACAAGAATGTTTGTTTATATTGACGTGATATCAAATAGAGCTCTCGTGTGTTTTGAGTAATTCTTTAATCTCAGAAGAAATTAAATGCATCATAAATACAAGTTCAGGTTCATAATATGCCTATGAGCATTATTCTTGATCACCTACCATCTATTAAGTTGTTTCTTCAAGGTCGATTGTGACATGAAACGGGATTTGTTGAGTTATTCTGAACACTTTCAAAATATATTCAACAACTCCCTAATCGATATTGTCATCGTCTAACTAAAAACTTGCTCATTGGGTATGTTGCTTGAAAACTATTGTTTTGTTTTTCAACCTATTAGAGGAATAATTCATAGTTCGTGGCATTGACAAAAATAAAACAAACATTTCTTCTAGTTTTCGAATTCAACACTTCTATTTTTTCTCTATAACCTATATTCAATTGTCTAACCTTGTCATCAATATAGAGCAAATAATCAACTGATGATACAAAGTAAATTGATAAATAGTTCTATGTAACATTTAAACATATCAAGTGTATCATAATAAGAATCAAACAAGAAGTGTAAAGCTTTATTCTACATATAATTTTTATTTCGTGCATCAATCATTTTTGATTTTGAATATTGTTGTTAGGGAAAATAAAAACAACATCCTATATGATTTACGACTATTCTGTTTCTTCACTTATGAGAGATTAATCGAATCATCTCCATTATTTTCAAGTGATATTTTGCATACACGTAAGCTTCTATGAACAATGAAAAGTTTTATGTGAAGTTCAAATTTTATGAAATTTATAATCTCAACACTATCATCATTCTCATACAATAAATCTATGAATTACTTTATACATTTCTTATGATTGAAATCGAATACAAAACTTTTTCTTAATGCGAAATTCTTATAATTGGTGGGCGTCCCATCCCCCCGGTCGGAATACCCTTGTAAATATATATATATATATATATACGTTCGGTTTCATATGAAAGTCATAAGAACTGGAAGAATTGATTTTCTGATGGAAACGATAATGAAGAAAATAAGTTTGGAATTCTAGTCTAACTTAATTATCAGGAGTGTTCGTCTACAACGTATTAATATTTACGAAAATATATCCGACTATAACAAGGATAGGAGCATTGGTTGATTTTTGCATTCATTCATCAAGATCTACTTACAACACTTAGAGATGTTTTTTTTTCATAAGCCAATGAAGATTTAACATTCTTTCTATGTAGTTTTGTTCGTTGTATTTCCTAATTTCACTGAGTTATGAACGTTTGTTATGCATAGTATGAACTGTCGGTCGATTTCTCATATTCATAATTTTTTTGCTTTTCTGTACTAAGCAACATTAATTAAGTTGATTCATTTCGATTTCCGTAACACATGCTTGAACCGAGAATTGATTTGTGTATTGCAAGACTTACATTGATTGGCAGAAGTCCTTGTTTGGATCGAAAAAAAAAATTGCATAGTAAATTTTGTATTGGTACTGTTGCAAACATTTATTGTCAAATGTAAATGTCCTTGTCTGTCATGATATATATCATTTATTCCATTCATTTTTCTTCTACATGCCTTCTGTATCTCTCTAATAAATGTCTGGCCATATGTTGTTTTTTGTTATTATGATTACATTTTTTTCGATTATACGAAACAGAACTGATATGATTAAAAAACTTACAGTAGCTCAAGAACTTTCTTGTTCGACAAATATTTATTATGACTTTTACTTTGTTTGAATGCTGATGGTTTATGCAAGACATTACTTATTATTCTAGACATTGATTTAGTGAATAACAGATCATTTTATAACTACTGCAACTTTTTGCCGAAAATCTTGAAATATCGGAATTCAACTGATTTATTAAACAACAATTTTGAACAATCGAATAGTGATACATCGACAGGTCTGTATTGTGTCGTACTTGTTCTTAGGAAACTAAAGAAGCATCTATAGTTAAATATTCATGTGAACGAAACGAATGCAAAATTTTTACATTCGAGATTTCATCTTTTTTTTCTATGGAGCGAAGCTATCTTCATTCTAGTAGATAAAGAATTATGTCATTTTTTTACTACGACAAAAACACAAAACAGATCTAAACTCGTTTATTATATTCGAAGAAATTTGGCTAGAATTTAAAGTATACTTTAATTCAGTCCTGTAGTTCTCTAGATGAATATTCAAAGGCTGCCTACCTCATGGGTAAAGATATCCTATGTAATTGTTATATATCTCGAAGAATACTAATATAAATTAGATGAAATCCAGATTAGATAGTCGATTACTTTAATCATACAAATTACATTATTTCTCTTTCAATTGATTCTAATCATGAATTTAATCATTTGCAGTATTTGAAATTTAAGTTTTTAGTATTCTTCATTCGTAAAAATGTTTTTTTTCTTTGATTTAAAAACCAAATTTCTAATTAATAGACGTTCAAAATATTCTTTTTCACATTCACAAATCACATATCTAATGGAGAATAGTTACGTATGTTTTTTCTAAGACCATCACAAATTAACAAACGATCAAATTTTTATTTATACTCGTATTTTTTAGTTCTAGAGAAGGAAAACATCGAATATATTGATTGGTCGTATGAAAACTCAAAGTTATTTTTCTATATAAAAATATTCAGAATAGAACAGAAAGAAATGCTGATCAGCAACAAAATTGTATGAACATTATTAGTAAGAATTTTTCTATGTATTCACTATGGTGCAAAATATCATGTACGTAGACGACGCAAAAACAAAACATATTTATCATGGAATTTGTACCATAGTAACAGATTGGATAAGGAAGAGTTTTAGTCTAAATGAAAGCTTGCTAGGAATGTCATCGTCAAACAACATGGAATAACAACATAGACTGTCAGTTGATGGATTTTTAAAATTTCTTAGATACTAGATTATGTGTTTCGATCTGTAGATGGAAAACAATCCAGATTTAGCACATTAAGATAAGTCGTTCGTTTGTTAAAATTTGCTTTTTTATTCTTGATAATATCAATCGAATTATTTTGTTTAATTCTATATATATACAAATAATAATGCTACCATTGTCATGTTTTGTAAAAGATATCTGCAAAGAATCAAACACTACTTTTAAGAATTTATTAGTATTGTCAAAGAGGAAAGCATATTTTTTCAATTCTACAATTTCTATAGAATTGAACCTCTAAAAGAAAGAAATGAAACAAATATCGAGTTAATTAAATTAAAGTAAAATTTCCATTAAGAATCGTTGACTTGCTGAATATTTTCTCCCTAGTTTATAAGAATGTACGAAATTGTTTTCTTCTAGATACATACTATTAAGAAAGAAAAAGAGAATGTTCCAAGCTCTCCATATGTTATGTATCATATAGAAAACACAAACATTTACATAAATTTGATATTTTATTATCCAGTTGCAAGTTCGTTTTTTGTTTTATATATATTAATATTTTATGCATCCAATACAGATGTTATTCTATCGTATTGTTTCACGCTAGATAAATCTAACTAGACATAAATGTTGAAACGTGACAAAATTTATTAGACTTTGCTACAGAAAATAAAGAAACAGAACAAGTCTTTTCTTTCCTTAAATCAATGCTGACTAATTAAGATTAAAGAACATGTTGATTTAATTAATTCTTCATCAATGAACTGAACTCTCAAGAATTATTCAAATCTTAGAAATTCTCGTTATTAATTAGTCAATTGTTTATACTAGTGTGAAAATCGTGTCTATTCCTTTTCATTCATAATCTGTAGGAAACCGTCTATTAGCGACCTCCTAATACAATTAAATATATTAGAGTTTTTACAGACTTTATCTTATATGTCTTTTCTATTTGTAAGATAAGGAAAAAAAACATGTTTTCCATAGAGTTTTATTAATTTTATTATTGAATCTTCCGAAAATACATCATTGGTTCGTTGCCGCCATAAATCTCGTTCGTTCGTTCTTGAAGACTCACTTATTCCATTCATACCCGCCTAAATAATGTTACACATGGTCGATTTCCCAATTGTTATAACATAGAGATTTGTTATTGGACTAGTTCGTCATGCGAAAATAGAATTTTCTGTTTTTTTTTTCAAAAAATAAAACTAAAAATCGTATCAATATTTAGTGGTGATGATGAGCTCGATTCATTCAACAAAGAGCTTATCGACGCGGAAATGGTTCGTGTAGTGGTACTCGTCACAGCACACACCAATTTCCTTAATCAGAGATCTCTTTTTTTACTCTCCAATTTTCTGTTTTTCATTTTCTCTCTCTCTCTCTATCAGTCTGGCTCTTTTATTTCTTTTTTTCTTATATTCTCAATGTGTTCAGTATCAATAATAATCATCGTTTGCTCGTCCCTCTTCTTCTCGTCTTTTTCTCAAGTATGAGAACAACAATGATGTGATAAGCGATTTTCATCTTGTGTTGGTGGGTGTTGTATGTGATGCTACTGACAAAAGAACTCGAGATATTGCGGGCTACATCAAGCGAATGCGTGTTAGAAAAAAAAGAAACACGGACAAGAATAAAAGAATAAGAAAAAGAAGAGAAGGAAAAAAATCGAGTTCCGAACATGTCGTCGCAGGAGTAAAAGGCAACAGCCATGGCTATGTTAGTATAGAGTAGTAGTTGTTGTTATAGTAGAACAACGACAGAAATGTGTTGTCGATTTGAAGAGCGAGATGGCGTGCTCTAGTATACGCAAAAAGGGTGAATGAGAGAGAAAATGTCGCGAGGAAGAACGGTAAGGGAAAAAACAACAACAACAACTAGCATCACCATCATTATCATCATCATCATCAGTAGTCCAGAGAGAATGAATAACGAGTTAAGCAGAAAGACATTATGTAACTAAGGTACGGTTTTGTTTGTGAGTACTAAGAAAAAACTATTTGGGACTGATTGACTGTACAAGTTGGCTACGCAAATGTGTGAGTAAGATAGAGACGTACTGCTGCGTTTACTAGTTATAGAATAAGAAGAAGAAAAAAATGCTTTCTGTTTTTTCCTTTTTTGTTATTTTAAATCTTAGGCATTGGTTCATTAAACAAATAATCCTATAAACCGCTCTGTTTCTAGTTAGTTTATCAATATTATTATTGTCTTGCTACCTCTTTCAATCTAGCACATTAACCGACTGGATGATGATGTTCTATTTCGATCTATAGACAAACAAACGCTAGTCATTATCAAATATGTATGTATGTATGTATATATAAATAATCTTTTTTTTTCTTCTTGTGTTTTGACAAGCGGTTTATTTATACGGATAAAATAACTTGTTATACCTTTGCTTTTCTTTCTTAATTATTCTCTATTCTTTCTTTTTCGGTTATACTGTTAGAAAAGAGTGTTGATGATGATGATGATGATGATGACAAAGTGAGTTGTGATGTGGAAAGAAAGACAAGAGTAATATTGAAAAAAAAATGAATGAAAGAGAATAATACTTTCCATTTCCCTTGCCAGTTCCTGAATACACCAGAAGCAACTCTGGCTAGTCGAAAATAGAAACATGCCATTAATAATTATTATTCGCATAGTCGATGCTCCAGTATTTAATTCTTTTAGTTATTTGTTTTTTGTTTTTATAGTCATAGGATAAAACAACAAGCTAATTGTTTATTTCGATTCGACACCTGTGCCTCTCTCTCTCTGCCTTGATCATCTATTTCCTTTCTTTTTTTCCTTTTTCTTCTCTCACTATTTTGAGTATACTGTTGTATTCAATCATTGTTTTCTATATTTTTTTTTCTGCGACTCTTCTCTTCGTTCAAAGTAGATAATGCTAAAGGAAAATCAGTGTGGCCGATCGTTGAACAAGATTATCTGATTAGGTGATTATTCCGATCTCTGTCTCTCTCTCTCTGAATGTGTGTGTGTGTGTGTGTGTGTATGTGTCTCTTTCGCTATATTTTTTCCTTTTTCCTTTTCCTTTTTTCTCTATTAGTATGTCTATAGTTCGTATCCATACATCATCATTGCCGAGCGACCCGATTTTCCTACTATTGCTCTTGTTGTCAGAGCATATACCCTTCATGGTCTTTTTCTTCCTTCGCTTCACTAACCGCACAAAGCAGCACGGAGAAAAGAGGCCCTGTTATTGAATAATCGAGCAAGAAACAAGAAGAAGAGAAATGAGAACTGACGATAGAAAAATATGAAGAGGAATGTCGAGAGGACAAGACCAGTAAGTTCTTTTCTATTCTATATAAATATATATATATATATTTATATATATACATTTCTATATAGATATGCGTAGGCATATGTAGGAGTTGTATTCTGAAATGACAAAACAAGACAGGTGATAATAATGATCTGATATTTTTCGATAAGAGATCGCGTTACGCAACAAACGAACTCGATCATAAAGAGAGAGAGAGAGAGAAAATAACATAAAATACGAGATTTATCAATAAATTGTTTGTCATATGTCAAATTTCTACATATCAATGAAATGTTGAGACGAATGTTTTAATTACGTTCTTTTTTTTCTTTTCTTTTTCTTTTTCTTTTGTAAGTAATTGTATATGTTAACCTTCGTGACAATTCATCTATCTGTGTAATGACACTACTGTTTAGTATCAACGGCTATGATCAAAAGTGAAAGAAATCTAATATGTAAAGGTCAGAATATTTCATTGCATTTGTATGATTTGTTTCCGTGTATCATTCCACGTGGGAATCCTAGATGGTATATTGCCACCTTTATTTTTTATCTTTTCTTCTTCTTCTCAGCTCAGTACTAAGACTATCATTCTAGCAAACAGAATGCGAAAAAAGAAGAGAATGATAGAATGTTTCTTGCGAATAAAGCTAGTAGGAAGAAAACGTATGTGGTTGTCGTTGTGGCTGTAGAAAACGGCCGCGAAAGAGATATGACAGAGGATTGGTCTATGTAAGCTTGTATTCTCATGAGACATAACGTGTTATCAGTAGGTTTCTTTCTATACTTTGTCGGTTTTTCTTTTGCCTTTTTTATTTCAAGGTCAATCTGTCGTTGTATGTTTAATAAATGAATGAATCACGAGCTTTTGCTCATTCTATTTTCAACGACAGAGTAACTTCTTCGAAAACGTTTTACTAATAACAATATTATTTAATTAAATTCAATTGAAAAGCAATCCTATATATATCCTATATACATATCGTTACATATTCCAAATGGCGAAGAAGAAAAAGTCCACCGCAGTTCATACTGGTGTATCTGCTGAAGAAGCTGGCCGTGAATTCGGCATTTCTCTTCGAGAATTAGAAACATTAATGCAAACAAGAGGTCATGAAGGTATTAAAGAACTTAATGAAACATATGGTGGTCTAAGTGGTCTCGGACAAAAGCTCAAAACAAATTTAATAACTGGTAAAATAAAACTGAAAGCAAACGACATGTTTATTTTTATTCTTATCTTCGTTTAGGTTTATCTGGTGAAGATGCTGATATATCATTGCGTGTAGCTGCATTTGGTCGTAATGAAATTCCACCGAAACCACCAAAGACATTTTTTCGTCTTATGGTCGATGCTCTTCAGGATGTTACACTAGTTATACTCATTATCTGTGCTGTCATATCATTTGGTTTATCATTCTATCATCCTGGTGGCGATACATTCGAAGCTGAAGTAAAACCAAGTGAGTTTTTATTTTTCGTTGAAAATTTCTTTTACGAGATAATGTCTGCAATGTTCATATTCTTGTGTGTTTATGTATTTTTCAGAGGAAGCAAACGTCGAATGGATTGAAGGTGCGGCTATTATCGTTGCTGTAATTGTCGTTGTTCTCGTAACGGCATTTAATGATTGGACAAAAGAACGTCAGTTTCGTGGTCTTCAATCGAAAATCGAACACGATCAAAAATTCAATGTTATTAGAGAAAATGTAGTACGACAAATTCCAATCAAAGATATTGTCACTGGTGATATATGTCAAATTAAGTATGGAGATCTATTGCCAGCCGATGGTGTTGTTGTACAATCGAATGATCTTAAAGTTGATGAATCATCATTAACAGGAGAATCAGATTTAATTAAAAAACATGAATCAAGAGATCCATTTCTACTTTCCGGTGAGAAAATTCTTTTTCTTTTTGTCTATCGGCAAAAACAATTGATGGAACTTATCTTTTGTTTTTTAGGAACGCATATTATGGAGGGTAGTGGTAAAATGTTGGTATTGGCTGTTGGTGAACATAGTCAAACTGGCATGATATTTAAATTATTAGGTGCAACAAAGGAAGAGGATGGTGGGGAAAAGAAAGCAGCCGATAACAAAAGGCAAAGTATGATAGAGATTTCCTTGTTATTCTTTGAACGTTCCTTTCTGCATTTTTCCTAATACATATTCAGATACTACTGCCGATGCAGACGTTACAGAACGTCTAGTAAAATCAGAATCGGCTGCAGGTATTTTTCTTTATTTCAATGTCGTTGATTTTTTTTTATTAATATCGACTAACTAATTGTTAGTAAATAACTAATTAAAAATGCTTCATGCTTTTCTTTTCTTTTCTTTATCGTAAAAATACTGAAAAGATAAACACGCATTTGTTTTTTGCTTATTTAAATTAGCTACAACTACTAATAATCACGATGGAACTGAATTACAAGAAGTCATGCCCGATGATGGAAAACAAACAGGCAGTGGTGATGATGATACAGAACATATGAAAGTTACGGAAAGATCAATTTTACAGGCCAAATTAACAAAACTAGCCATTCAAATTGGTTATGCAGGTAACGGATTCAATTAATTATATATTATAGAATGCATCGATCATTTGAAAAGTCATCTCATGAGAATTCTACTTTGAATTAATTAGAATTTCTTTGTTTTCGTTATGTCAAGCGAGAAAAATAATTATGCATTACGATAATAATAATAATAATAGTAATAGATTTTAAATAGAATTCTTCAGGGATAATTAATTCTGTTTTTGATATGTGTCTCCGGAAGAATAATTCTAAAAGGAAAATTTCTTTGACACGAAAAATTAACATAGTTTCATAAAAAAAAATAAATTTATTTTTCTTTAGGCATGACAATCGCTATTTTAACTGTACTTGTTCTATTGGTTCGATTTTCGATTGAAGAATTTGTTCAACGGTAACAATAAATTTCCTTTTTTCTAATGCTATATTCCATAAAAATAAATGTTTAGACGTGAACCATGGAGTAATAGATATTGGAGTCGATTCGTGCGTTACTTGATAACAGGTATAACTGTCTTAGTCGTTGCTGTACCAGAAGGCTTACCATTGGCCGTAACAATATCATTGGCGTATGCTGTTAAGGTTAGTTAATAGAAAACATATTTGTCCATTCGACTTGATTATCTATCATTTGTGTGGTTTTATTAATTTTTTCTCGTTCAGAAAATGATGATTGATAATAATCTTGTTCGTCATTTGGATGCATGTGAAACGATGGGTAATGCAACAGCAATATGTTCAGATAAAACAGGAACATTAACAACAAATCGTATGACTGTTGTACAAGTCTATGTTGGCGATAAACATTGGAAAAATGTTGAAAATCCAACTAAAGCTAAAGAAATAGTTATACCGGCTAAAGCTAAAGAAGTTATATTTGAAGGTATATCTATTAATAGTAGTTATTCATCGAAATTATTGGTATGTTTATATTATGATTGCATGAAATTGTTCGTTAGAAAATCTTCGATATTTATTTAGCCGCCACCAGAAAAAGAAACTCTAGCCAAACAAGTTGGAAATAAAACAGAATGTGGTCTACTAGGTTTTGTTGGAGTTCTTGGCGGTAGTTATGAAGAAATACGTACACGTTATGTTGAAGAAAAATTTATACATGTTTATACATTTAATTCCGTTCGAAAAAATATGTCGACGGTTGTACGACGACCGGATTCAACCATACGCATGTATACAAAAGGTGCATCGGAAATCGTTCTAAAAAAATGTAAAACAATATTAAATCGTAATGGAGATGTAGTACCATTTTCCACGGTTGATTTTGACCGGCTCGTACAAACAGTTATTGAACCGATGGCATGCGACGGTTTACGTACTATATGTGTTGCATATCGAGATTTTCCTGAAGATCGATTACCTGATTGGGATGATGAAGCCACTGTTGTTGATCAATTAACATGTATATGTATATGCGGTATTGAAGATCCGGTACGACCCGAAGTACCAGAAGCTATAGCTAAATGTCGAAATGCTGGTATCACTGTACGTATGGTTACAGGAGACAATGTGAATACAGCTCGATCAATAGCTCTTAAATGTGGAATTATATCACCCAATGATAATTTCTTGGTACTTGAAGGAAAAGAATTTAATCGACGTATAAGATCAAGACCAGAAGGAGATGTAAGCAAAAGAAATTTTTGTTATTGCTAGAAGTATTAAAGAAGAAAAAAAGAAACAATTCGTTTTGTTTTGTTATGTCTAGGTTGAACAAAATCTAATCGATAAAGTTTGGCCACATTTACGTGTATTAGCTCGTTCATCGCCCCAAGATAAATATGTTTTAGTTAAAGGGATTATTGCATCAAAAATTAATCCAACACGTGAGGTTGTTGCCGTTACTGGAGATGGAACAAATGATGGACCAGCTTTGAAAAAAGCTGATGTTGGCTTTGCTATGGTTAGTTCCATTTTTCCTTCCATAGAATAGAACAAAAAATAGTAAAATATATACTTGCAAAGAACATTACTGAGAATATGGATCGACCTTGTTCAAGAGTACGCGAAGTTTCTCATTGTCGAATGGAGATCGGCGATGTATCGAGATCGTTAGAATTGCGTGTTCTTTTCGCTCGAGACATTAACTCTAATCAATCATGAGTATCTTAAGAAGATTTCGGGCACTTAGTTTATTAATACTGGGACATTGCATTTGTACGATGTTCGATAATAAAATATCGTAGAATTTTCTCTCGGGAACAATATTTCGTGAATTTCAATAGAAAATTTTGTACAGTGACAAATCGTTTTCCATGATCGAGTCTATCATGAAAATTTAAATTCATTTCATTGCTCTTCTTTTTATTAGTAAAGATATGACTTAAACGAAAAACGTATGTCACGCGTACATAATGACATATTTACATGAGAATCAAAATTTATTTATTTAGTTTTTAAAGAATACATTTACCACCGATGTTTGTTTCAATGGTAAAATTTCCAATCAAAATTCTAAATAATTTTTCTTTAATGCTCTTGAGAGGAGACACGACATGGTATTAAAAACTAAGCTTAGGTCTCTTAGTTCGTTTCAAGACATTCATAACTCATAAGGGAACATAATGCATAAAGTCTCGACTCAAAAGTGATTAATCAGTCCGACGACTTTTCTCATGAGATACAATCTTAATATAGATCTGATTATCGATCCAAACGAATAAACAGATCGATACATATACTTAAACGAATATCGTATAAAGGACAACGATCTTAAATAATACGTAATGATATTGAAGGTGACCTCGAGTTAAGTTTCTTTTTCTATAAAATTATTTCATGAGAACAATAAAAACAAAACATTTTAATCGACTTCTTAGGGTATACAAGGTACCGATGTAGCTAAAGAAGCATCGGATATTATACTTGTTGATGATAATTTCAATTCAATTGTCAAAGCTGTTATGTGGGGTCGTAATGTATATGATTCCATAGCAAAATTTCTTCAATTTCAACTAACTGTTAATGTTGTTGCCGTATTTTGTGCTTTTATTGGAGCATGCATTGTCAAGGAATCTCCATTACGTGCTGTACAAATGTTATGGGTTAATTTAATTATGGATACATTGGCATCATTAGCACTTGCTACTGAAGTACCAACGGAAGAATTATTAACACGTAAACCATATGGACGTACACGGCCATTAATATCGCGAACAATGATGAAAAATATCATTGGTCATGCTATTTATCAGTTAGCTGTAATGCTCTTTATTTTATTTGCTGGTAATAAAACGGAAAAAGAACGAGCATGATCTATTACGAGACATATTGAATTTCATTTAGGACCCACAGTATTTGATATGGATGATGGCCGTCCAGTTGATAGTGTGTTTAAACCATCGGAACATTTTACAATGATATTCAATGTATTCGTCTTAATGACATTATTCAATGAAATTAATTGTCGAAAAATTCATGGTGAAAAAAATGTTTTTCGTGGAATATTTACAAATCCAATATTCTATGGTATATGGATTGTAACATTTGTTGTACAAATTGTTCTTGTTCAATATGGTTCATTTGCATTTTCTTGTGTTGCATTAACATTTGAGCAATGGATGTGGTGTCTTCTTTTTGGTGTTGCAGTTCTTCTATGGAATCAAGTAAACGAACGAAAAAGAAAAATCAATCATTCTTTATTTATAATAAAAACAACAACAAAAACAAAATCTTGTATTTTAGATCGTTAATTTGATCCCGGTGACACGTCATATGCCAAAATGGGGTGCAGGTGAAGTTTATGAGCCAACATTACCCGCTGATTCAGGTCCAGAAGGACAATCAAGACCCGGAGCTAGTCTAACAAAAGGACAAATACTTTGGTTACGAGGAATAACACGTCTTCAAACACAGGTATGTAAATATACAGCAAAGAGTAGCATTCAAATATTCATAGATTTAATTAACATCTTCTTCTTCTTCTTGCAATTAAAAATACTTAAATAAAATCAACAATATCATCGGTGTTTGTTCTTATATGCAATTAACTTTGATTCTCTTGAGCAATACATGCTAACATAGATGTGCTATTGAAACTTGCTTAATATTATTCTATTTTCATTTTAACTATACAAATGACAATGCAAAACTAGAAAACTTCTGAGTTATTCTATTTGAATACATGCGTATATCAATAATAACTATTCTATGTCTATTAGTGGCTTGTTTTAACCTAAATAATAAAGAATTTTCTAGTTATGAATATCGAATGGGAATATCCGTCTAAGTCTAGAATGGCATGAAATAATGAAAAAAAGATTATTGTTTCCTTATTTTTTGTAAATAACTATGCATTAAATTAAATACCTTATAGAAGTAATCTATGATGAGAAAATGCTTTATATGATCGATTGATTTAGTAATCAAAGACTTATTAAAAAACCATGAATATTTTTCTATCTTAAATAGAAAATAAAAACTAAAAAGGAAACAAAAAGATATCCAAAAATTTATCAGCCTATTGCAAACTTTTGGCTATGGTTTCCTTTCTTCTTTTGCTTTTAATCTTTATTGATGTTATTACTATTGCCATTATTATTACTATTATTATATTCTCTATAATCCCTATGACAGGTACAAGTCGTTAAAACTTTCCAAGAACATGTTGCCAAATCGCCGTCTTCCCAATGGTAACTACCATCATCTATATAAACGCGCGTGTGCGCTTTACGTCTATGATTATTTCATCCTAAAATACCATTAACATGTACACCATATGCATCCATTTCTCTTGAGGTTTGACCCGCTGTTCGATATTTGTCTTCTTATTCCATGTGTTATCCTATTCGTTATAATAACGTTGATTGTCGTGTGTTTGTTTTTGTATTGCCTTAGTTTACTATATCGTATGCCAAAAAAGAACAACTAAAGTCTGAAAAACTCACAAGTTATACAAAAAAAGAAAATGAATTATTCATTCATTCGTTTAGTTTTTGTTTTTACTAATAAATATTGCATTGGCTTAAGCTTTCATTGTTGTCTTGCCGCTATTTGTCTTGGCTTTTCTTTTTCTAATTGCTTCTCATCTTTGAATGTTGTATGTGCATGAAGATTAATCAATTATTTTTCATTTATTGTTTTTGTATGTCACAACAAATTCTGTTTTCTCTTATTTGTTTATTTAATTATCTTTTGTGTGCCAACGTCTTGGTTCGTTTCATAAAACTCAATCAAATTCTTTTTTTCTTTTCTTTATTTGTACAATTCTAGCTTCGTGTGATAAAAGCATTTGAAGAATCATTTGATCGACACCCGCCAGAATTTGCAACATTAGATAAGCTACGAGCTCTTACTGTACCTAAATTATCATCGTATTATTACGACACTCAACGCCCTTCTCCTCCTAATGATGTAACTACCACTGATAATCAATTACTATCAACAAAATTCATTCAAGAGACCGAAGTTTAAATTTATACATACATATACACATACAAACAAAAGCACGACAAACCAAATCAATATCAAACATTTACATTGGTGGGCTCGTATCTTTTATGCTTCCAGTCTCTATTTTTTCCTCTATTTCTATCTCTTCATTAATGTACTCTCCTATCTTTCTTTGTTGCTCTCTTTTCTTAACATATTTGCGCGCATTTAGAGTATGTGTATTTCTCGTTTTATCTTCTCTTTTTTTTTTGCAAACGTGTGATAAAGTATTTTCTTTTTTTAAATTCTAAGTTACAGCTGAATTTCTTTGTCTCTTTCTTTCTTTCTTTTTATTTTTCTCAACCTTCACTCTCTGCAAAATCAGTCAGTCACAGTCGAGCGGTGCTACACATAACAGATGGATGACAATGTCGAATGCAAAAACCAAGACGTAAAACAAAGAGAAGAATCTATATAAATATATGTACACACTTAGATATGATAAATAATTCTTCGTTATCCTAAGTCGAGAGAAGAGAATGTAAAACACCGAGTGATGATGACTGTCTACTGCCTTCTCTACACATGACCTCTACCCCTAGACTAGATAGATTTCAATTTAATTCTTCTATTTGTTTCTTTTTTTTCGTCTCTGTGTTTTTGTTTTTTTCTCTCCTTTGTGATGAAGATGATGATGATCATAATCATATCTGTAGTCGAATAATATGAATATGAAAATAATGAAAAAAAAAAAACTTTTCTGATTTATTCCATATCAATAAAACAAATAAACAAGCAGCAGGATGACATAAATATATTTCTACAAATTATGTTTACTCCAAACTTATTGGACATACTTCGCTGATTTCGATGAAAAAAGTTCAGTATTGTCTTCTTCTCTTTCGACTAATAGAATCCTAGAGATTTTCATATATATATATATGTATTCAATTTCTACTATCTGTCTTTTTCTTTTTTTTATGTTCATAGATCGCCGTAGTCGATGCTTTTTATCAACCACCATTGTCTAATCATCCATTATTATCTATGGTGACCACAAAAGTGCCGACATCGACTACTGCGGATGATACAGAAACGAACTTAGAGTAATTCAAAGAATGATTTATTAAATTTTATCTGTACTTGTATGCCTTTGTTTTTCATTTCTTTTTTGAATGTGATAGAAAAAAAAAACACGAACTTTCTTGCCCCTCTTTCTTTCTCTTCTCGTTTTCTTTTGCTTTACTTGTTCACTATGTCAATGTTCTGTCAAACTAATGGAATAAAAATAGTAGATGTCTTAGTTATGAAGTCTAAAAAATATTGACTTATGTATTGATGATTAACAGAGGCAATATGCTGAATGATGATAGGAATAAACAATCCTACAGAATTGCACAGACCTTTGTCATATGTCTCAATGAAAACGATGCAATATGGAAAAATAGAAGTAAAATCTGGATGACATTAGAATTAATCATTATTCTTTTCAATTGTTTTGCATACGAGCAGAATTGTTGTGGTCGAATTAATTATATATGACATTCTTACATGAACGAAATACACATTTGTTTATTGTTCATTATTATATTCAATATTTAATGTTCGAATATGATCTATTATGAATTACATTCCCGCATCATCAAAACCATAAATTCATTCTCTCAGAAAGTCAATGATTATTCTTTTCGAACGAGATGTACGTCATTCGACTTTATCAGATGAATCCGATCCAATAAAGATATGATTGCATGAAAACAGAGACTGTAATATTCTTGAACGTTTCAACTAATAATTCTCATGATTAAAGGCAATCTAATCAATCGAAGAAAATTTTTTTTGCGAGCAATAATACCATCGAGAAAAAGCCCATAGCTATGTAATCATTTTTTCATGAAATCTAATAGAATTGTAGGTAATTATCCGTGTTGATTCTGATTATTAATATGAAACCAGACGCTAGGATTTCAAATATTTGTTTTCTATAAGAAAAAAAAATGGGTTTCATTCTACTAAGAACAAAAAGAATTATCGAGAATATCGGATGGACATGAATAAATAATATTTTGTTTTTTATTCTATTCCATCAAGTTTTTTTTACACAAAAACAAGACTACTCTTTCTTCTTCTTTTTGTCTATCTATTGACATCAGATACGGAAAGAAAGAATTGCTTTTAATAAATCTGACAATAGCTGATGAACGAAGCAAAAATAGGACGCTTCACAGTCAATGTCATGTACTCTAGAAAATATTGTTTGATGTTTTTCATCAGGAAAAACTCATCCAATCGACATGTCTCGTAGTAACATTGTAAATTAGTATAAAATGTCTACTTCTAAACAGCGAGAGATTAAATAATGCAACGAGAGTGTATTCATTCTAAAATAGGATGATAATTTATGCATTATTGAATTCGATTATTTTTTATAATATTCAATCGAATGAATCATTAGTGAATATTAATATATCTCCGATTTTTGAATATTTATATTTACATTCGTTTTGTTGATTCATTTCCATATGAAAAATGATGTATAAATATGTAATATTATCATACGACGTATTCATGAAATCCATATCATATTCTCATCGTTAATTCGTATTAAAGAAAACTACAGTATGGCACATTATGTTCTATGGGTGCTATTAAAAACCGATAAACATCGGTAAATACGATGACTATTTAAGTATATATAAACAAGCTAGTGAGTCTTAAAGAATAACAAACTCCCTCTTTTATATATTCCGTCGAACGGAAAATAGTAATGCTTCGGGTTCCCCCTTCTCTTCTCTGAAGCAGTAATTTATTGAAAAATATTATTTCACCTACACAAACATTTGAAATACGCCAAATATCAATATGAGAAGATAGAAATGGTTACATGCAAACGAATATTTAGCTACGTCGTTGATTACTTTTATGTTATCAATACATAATATTACAAAGACGTAAATGTGACGTAGAATGTGTCATTTGAATTCGATCTATTATTTTGCATGAATAATTGAATGCAGGACAACGAACTATATAAAGAAACAGTTGAGATTATTGAATACTTTAATAATATCTAATGGCGAAATTTCATATTGAGAAACATAACGTGTTATTGTTCACTAGTAAAGTCGTAAATGTTGTTCGAACTTATTTTATTTGTCTTTGGGCGAAATTAACAAACACTACGAACCAAAAACAACAATCAACCAAACATTCAAAGTCGAAATCAATAGAGAAATTTCTTGACAGACATCGAAAATTATCATTGAAAAAGTCTCGACGAACAGATCATCATGAATATTTAAAATGCAATGAAAGCGACAAAAAAATTAAAAGAATAATTAAAAATGATTATTCTCACGAGCAAAAACATCTTCGTACTTCTCATTTTTTTAAATCTATATTTCGAAGAAAGTAGATCTTTTACTTGTTTGGAAAATTATATTGTTTGATTTTAAATTGTATGTATTACATGCATTTTATAAAATTTATGAAGATCTTCTCTTTGATTATGTGTGAAACATACCATTATCGTAGACGGTTTATTTCAAGTATGACATACAGCGTGTAATCATAAAGTTTTCAATTGCAATGTAATGCTATTAAAATCATATGGTATCGCATAAAGAAAAAAAAGAATGAACATATTTCTCGTAATGAATAATGTCGTATATCAGAAAGTTGTTGCGTAATTTAATTGAACAATTCATGCAATCTTTTGTACATTGTAAATGATTCGGATTTTTTATTACAGGCAACAATCGGCTACTTCAAGTCAATCTATAGTTCGACACGTTTTCGTTCTTATCTTATGAAGTATTTCTTATTTCGTTGTATAACATGTTTCAATCACGACTGCTCTCATGTCATTAAATCTGATGACAAACAGTTACTTTGAAGTGCAAAAATGTTAATACAAGTATTTAGAGGAAAATTTATAAAAACAAAAAAATTCTATTTAGACATCATTGACATTTTCTCTCTTATCCCACAAATCGCAAAGTCAATACGATTTCACCAATCCGATTCGAAGATAAATATCTGATGAAGCTTTTCTCTATCAATATAACATTACTCATGATATTCAAAGAGAATCGAAATCCATAAGAGTGTGCTGTAATTGATATACATTGAAAAAGCATTTACATTAACCCATTGCATGATGATTTGAGTTTTCGGAAGCGTATCGTCAAAAGTTCGTGTGTGAAAATTGTCAGATTTTATTTCATATTCAATTTGTGAATCAAAAACTTTGGCTATTTTCTAAAGTAGTTCTCATAAGAAATGTCACTCGCTTCGATTTTTTAAATTTAAAATGCACGTTTTTAGTCCCGAGTTGACTTTTTACTAAACAATTTTGTGACGCATCATCATAAATAATTGAAACTCTTAGATGTATGGTAATATTGTTCAAATGTTATTAAATAGAACACTTTCTTTTAATGAAGATCTCCTTTGAATAAAACGTACAAGTGTAAACTGTAATAAAATGTTATTTCTTTTGTTTTTATCTCCCTATTTGAGAGCACGACGCATAAGAACATTGTAGTAAATAATGAAATGTGAAGATAAAATAAATTTTACAACATAATAATAATGATGGCAATAAATATGGCGATAGTCAATCGTTTATGATTTTATATACTAATTTCGATTTATATCCTTATATTTGCACTAGTTGATGATATTGCAATTGAAACCCTGGAACATGTTGATGTATGAATGGTTTCGTCCAGGTTGTGAAACTATCGTATCAAAAGAAAAGAGAGTTCAGCAAGTTTTAATGGTTTTGAAAGAAATTAACCAGTTTTTAATGCAAAACTATCAAATTGTATAGACTAAATTGTAAGACATGACGAGTTCAAAGTCTGGCTATACTCTTTCTGATCGTACCGTTGATAAAAACATGTCTTCGATTCTTAGGAACTTCTGTCGGTGAATAAAACATCAATGAAGAGCATATTTTATAAATAAATGAATGACATGAATTATATTTTATGAATATTTGTTTTCGATGTTCAATTTATTGTAAAGAAAGGAAAAACTGTATTAGATTAATGAAAATTTGTTGACAATTGCTTCAAGTACGAGACAGTTCACCAGTACTCGTTGATGCTTCAAAATAGTTCAACGACATTTGTAAATGTAAATTATATTATGATAGTTACGAATAATTGTCTTATGGAATTTTCATATGCTAATATGATTACGGGGTAGCCGTTTTAGCCCAACTCTCACATGTTGACTAATTATATTTTTGACATGAAGATTTGAATAGATTTACTTACTAATAGTGCTAATAGATAGATGGAGTAGCACATTACGTTCAATCTTTCTTATTCAAATTCACTGTCGTGCTAGTAACTTTTGATTATCAATTCCATCATTATTTGATGCAATAATGTCGACAGTCAAAAACGTTCATATTGAATACATGAGTACAAAATTGAAAACTTCAAGGTGTAATAAAAGTATACTATATCTAGAATTCGCAGATTATTATTTGCCATGTTTCTTTTTCTATCAATCTGTGTTGGCAATGACTTTTGAAGTCACATAATTAATGCTGCCATCGTTATCTTTGTCTAGGAGTAAGAGAGATACATTAGAAAAATAAACAAGTCAATGAAATCTTACTCTTACTCGAACTTAGACACAATTTTCGGGTGTCAAATGTAATCAATACCTAATACTTAGTCTTGGTTCGATTTCTTTCTTTGCTTCTGCATCAGAGAAATTTGATACTTGTGACTTAAAAAATACCTATAGTTTTACAATTGTACACAAGTGCATCGTTAGTTGTACATGTGTCAATATATATTTATTTTCAATGTAATTTATATAGATATTACATTATCAAATATATTAATTTGAAACGATGCCCTTTCATAATTTCAATTTAAACTTACATAGAAATTATCATCAGTTAAATTTAGCTAAAATTCAAGTTATGCATCAATCGATAAATCATAACTTTGACGTTTTCCCACACGTCTTAGATAGCTAAGATTTAAAATTAAGCAAAGTTATATTCTACACTTTTTGAAATTATATGTAGGATATATTTTCTGTATATTAAGTTATCGATAAATAAAAATAAATTCAACTTATGATAATTTGTATTTATGTTTAAACGTAAATTAGGAATAAAAATATTTTGAATTTATTAAAAATAAAGGCGATATGAATGCTTCCTATTCCGCTGGTTCGTTCACTAGGTTTATTTCTACAAAGATTAGATAGCAACAGATAGTTATAAATCATAGCAAAGTAGAAAAGGGAGATAGTAAATGTATTCTGCTTCGCTTTGCCGAAAAATTGTTACCATGAAAACAAAACAATATGGAAAGAGACATACTATGAAAAGATAAAAGAAAATATAGAAAAAAATATATAGGGAATAAGCGATACTTATAATAAGAGGCAAAGATATTTTCCCATAGCAATCAAATTTTCCAGCACCAAGATTGCAAAATTGACTAGCCAATGATTATGGATCGAAACAAGTTATTCTTACGGAGAATAATAAGTCCGACAACACTAAATCGATCTTTTATTCAAGTATTTGTTGCTGGAGTCGAATAAATTTAGTAAATTACACCCGTAGAATGAAACAATCCATCAACATTTGATCTTCAAAATCTAGAAGTTACTCGTGCAAGATTAAATAATTATCAGCGATATAACGGGAAAATATGTTACTTTTTTGATTGTAAAAATGAGTTACGAACTTGTCATTAGCAAAATTCCACGCACTTCTCTCGTTGAAAACAGTTTACGGTGAAATAAACCTTGAAATTTAGTCAAAAGGTCGTATCATTTTTTTAAAACTTTTATTTATTCTGAGTACGCAGATCAACAGCTTTAGCCTGACTTGTCAATAAGGGTGTCGTTGTGGATGAACAGCAGCGATGAACAACTACAGCAAAATCACCTCCACAGCGATTTTTGAAAATTTCGCTGCCATTCCAACTCCGATATGTATCACTTCAAATCCGTAGAACTTTATTTCGATCTTCTTTAATATTATTCTAACTCGAATTGCATAAGCTCTTCAAATCCAACTTAACTCTTTTTTTCTGAAATTCAACACAGAACTCAGCCCAATCGTGTATATTTTTCATACGAAAAGATTCAGGAGAATTTTGTTCATACATGGAATACGTTCACAGATAACTAAGATAGTATAACGAATGAATTTGCCAGTACTTTTCAAAAGTGTCGGACATGAATTTTATTTTTATCTCTATCAATGACAAATTTTGATTTATGGGGCATATGAAAGTATGTAAATAATGAAGATTTAATGCTGCTATAGTATTTTAGAGATTTTAAATTTTTTTCATATTAGCTTTCGATAGAATTTTTCACATTGTGGGTTTGGGTTATGTTGTTTTGTTTTCTTTATGCTTCCTTTTGGTTGTGTTATGTTTGGTGATTGTGTTCCTTGGTATATCTGATGATGACCCCGCAGTTTGTCGAAAGCTCCTATGAAAATAAATTGAAGATCTCTGAAATACTAACTGTACTAAATCTTCATTATTCTCTCTTTGTATTTTTATCAGTCCTCCTCTCTGCTTTTCCTAGTAATTTAATCTTATTTGTTCACGTATATCGTAGATCCGTCATAAATAGTACACGCATACAGGTCTGCTTACATAATCAACTTCCGTTTTTCCATAAGGCATTCAATCAACAGGAGTTGAAAGAGAGTTCGGAAACGGTTAAGTTCAATGCCACCTCTGATTATCAGGTTCAACTTTTATTCCACTTCAGTTCTCTTCAACTTCATTCGCGTTTAAATAAATTCCTAGTGAAATCGAACTCAACTCCAACTCTGTCGTAAAAAAGTGCCAACATCGGGAGTTAAAAAAAACTTTGGACTTCGAGTTCCCTATCCCCAATGAAAATAGTATGCCCATCGCACACCAACAATAAACTCCACCACAGAGACCGCAATCCAGCGGCTTCTGTGCCGGTCGCAAGTCCGGGTAAAGGAGGAGCGTTAGA